>VXBR01005274.1:0-95244 GCA_013400215.1 Cisticola juncidis | reverse complement strand
TTTTTTTTTTTTTTTTTGAGCAGCTCCAGTCTGTGCACAGTTGGCTCCCAGCTGACAGACAGAATGTGGGGTGGGCTTTGTCACCAGAACGCTGGGTACTGCATGCCCAGCTATGCTCGCAATTCCACAGTGCCCAGAAACCTGCTGCTTATGTCAGGGTGCAGCCAGCCTGAACACATAGAAATTGGGTAGCTTGATTGTTGGTTTGTTTTTGTTTTTGTTTTTTTAATTACTATTTTAAATTTTTTTATATATATATATTTTTGCCTCTTTCTTCCCTGCAAAGGTTATATAATGAGGGGATTGCTGCTAAAGTAAAAAGGGAAAATGAAGTCTTTGTTAAATGCCTTCACAAAGAAAGAAGGTAAGCAATGAAAGCAGAGCACTTTGATGTTTCAGACCGGTGTTTTCTTGTGTACCTTTAATATGATGGGCTTAGTGACTCTGTAATTAATCAGTTCCTGCGATTTCTTTTTCAAATCTATTTGATGTTAGTCCATGTAGGCAAGTGGTTATTACAGCTGGATGTGACTTTATTCCTTTCAGGATTTTCTCTGAAGAATCAAGTAGTTATAAAAATGTTTTTGTTCCCTGAGAAATGCATTTGGAGACACGGGAGCATTTTCCTAGGTGGATTTTGTCAGTGAATGGTGCTGAATTGCCCCTTCAGATGTATGAAGTGCCAGGAATAGAATTCAGAGAGCTGGAGGAAGGATTATGTGCTACTTTCAAGTATGCTTTTAGGGATGATAAATTTAAACTTTTGGGGCATGGAATTAGTTTAGGCGTTTTCATGTCGTTTTATATCGAGTGTTTTTTCCCAAACAAGTTTTGCCACAGTTATTCTTGCAGTTCTGAAACGTGGTGAAATATTAGGGAAAAGCAGAGTCCAATAGGGACTAAAGCAGGGACATTTGCATTTCATAATTTTGTGTTGTAGTTCTGTTTTTTAATTGTGAAAATAATATAAATAATGCTGATAAGAAGCAGCTAAAAAAATACCCACCCACTTACAGTTTGCAGATTGCTGGGGAAAAGAAACAGTTGGGTGGAATATTAATCACTTCAGGCACAGAAATGCTTATTTTTAACTCTTTCTATAAAAGATGTGTGTTAGACACACATCAATTTGTGTCATTAGTTGTCCCCTTTCCGATTTATTTCCTATAGTAAAGGCTAATTTTGCTCGTAGTTATCTCCTCAAGAATGGAACGTTAACAGCAAAACAAAAGCTAAACTCTTAAATGGGCTTGTAAAATGCTCCCGAGGTGTGTAAGGGAGAAAGAATCCCTTTCCTCCGGTGCTTGCGGGGTGGTTTCTCCAATCTGTCGGTACAGATGTGACCTGCAGCTCCCTGTCCGTGCTGTCACCGTGCTGTCACCCTGTCCTTGTCCTCCCTCCCCCTCCCACCAGCTGGGATCCCACCAGCCTCTCCAGAGTCCCGGTGAACAGCCCCAAAACCCTGGCAGGGTTTGGTTTTCTCAGCCTGTGGCTGGCAGGGCTGGGCAGGCTGCGTTCAGGGTCATGAGAAATGAAAATCAGAGGGTCAGACCCCGTTTTTACTGAATCCAAACTTTGGTGACCTGGGGGGAACAGCATGAGACGTTCAGGCAGCAAAGCTGAGTGTGCCAAACGTGCCCTGGATTCCGATTTTGTGTTTTCAATCCTTGACTGGATTCTGCTTTGTTGTACCTGAGAAAGATCTCCATCTTCAAGGACGTCATTTCTGGAGCTGTATTCCAAATGTCAGAAATAAAAGGGATGTAGAAACGTTGCATCTCTGCCCCACACACTGACCTAAGGGTCTGTGTGTGCCAGTTTTGGGGATAAATGCTGGGAGTTTGCTGGGAGTTAGCACTAACTGGGACTTTCACTGTGACCAAGGTGCTGCTCTCATGACACCTCGGCTGCTTTGAAACCTTAAAGAAATATGGAATGGGGGAAAAAACTTGAAGTGTCAGGAGAATTATCCAGAGTTTCTGCCAGTTTCTAGCATAAACATTGGACTTGTGTGCTTTCTCCCCTTTACCTTTTAGCTTTGAAAGGCTCTTTCCCTTATTTCAAAGGAAATGTGGAAATGAATTGAAGCCCTTTCTGTGCACGCTGTTCCCATGTTTGGTTGTTTACTAGAGAAAGTTTCAGCTCACTGGAAATACAAAGGATGTTTTTGTAAGATACTCAGAATTGTAGCTAATCATAAACTGACTCTGGTGAAAATGATACAAACCATTCTTTTACTCGCAGTTCCATCTCTATTTTGTGCTATAAATATGCTCTCAGTTTTGCACTGAAACCTTAAATTTTGCTTTGTTCTCTCAATTAAAGGCTCTATTTCAAGGCAGGACAGATTGATTCTTATCTATATTCATATTTATGTGAATTTATTTACTTGCACAGTATGACAGACATTCTTATTCTGTTTTCTGTGTGGTTTTGAAGGGTATTGAATGAGTAGACATTTCTGGCTCTTTATAAATGGCACTCACTGGCACTTTAGACATGTAGGATGATATTTTGTGAGGTTTCTTTCCCAATTTAAATACGATTTTTTTTTTCTTTGAGAATACAACAGCTCATTGAAGCCCTCAGGATAATGCCTGGCTGCCTTTTGCTAGTCATGCCACCATGCCACTGTGACTTTTTGGATGTAAATCTGTGCACTTTGGCTCAGGTCCTGTGACCCCGCGAGCTCCACCGAGAAAAATTAATGAGGGCATTTGCAATAACGGGGATCAAGGCCAGCATGAGGTTTTGGGGTCAATTCCTTTATGACAGGGCAGGAAATTCCATCACATCTGGTGATAACTGGCTGCTTTTTTATTAGGGAATTTGCCTTCTGAGTTGTACTTGGGACAGACTGACCCACTAGAGTGGGAACAGGAGATGTGGAAAATTGTGGGAATGCTCGTGCGTGCCAGGAGCACGCGTGGAGGGCTGGACCCTCAGCTCTGAGTTAAATTTGTGTTGTTCTTGCTTGGTTTTGTGTTGTGGCTCTTTCATTAAGGAGTTTCTTGGAGAATTTGGATGCCAAGGTGTTCCCTCTGGGACGAAGCACGTGGTGGAGCCAATGTATTACCCTGGGGTCATCTGCTCCATATACCATAGTAATGGATGTGGCAGGAGTGCCAGGATTAGAAAGAGGGGAATGCCTGGGGATTGCAGCAGGGTAATAGAGTTCTGCCAGGACAGGAAGCCGTGTCCTCGATTTTTAACCTGCAAGATGGGGATAAGGTGACTGCTCACAGATTTCAGGTTAGGCCTGAACATGAGCTGGAGCAGTTTGGGAGCCAGCTGGGGGATGGAAGCTGCAGGCCCCTGTGTCAGGAATTCTGCTGGGCAGCCCTGTTCTGTGCCTTTCTGACTGAATGGGACAGCGCAGCAGGAAAATGAACTTTCTGAGCCTCAAAGTTGGCAATAATGAGGTGTCTCCCATTCCCTAGAGCACGGTTCGGAGCGTTCAGCAGGGTCACGGCACTGGTGTTGCCTCACCGTGCATTCAAGCCAGCAAACAGGTTGATGTTGCTCTGTTGTTTTTGATTTAATGATGTTCTAAAGATAACTTGATCAGCTCTGCTGGCAAGGTGCAGTCTCTGTCTCTGCACAAGAAACAATGCCATATGTTGCATGTGGTGGTAAACATGGATGAATGTGAAATCATCTGAGCTCACCCTCCCTGTCTGTCTCTGCACAGTGCCCTTTAGGGAGGCTCCCACCTACTCCAACAGGAGGAGGAGGCCTCCCAGCACCTTGGCAGCCCCCCGGATCCTGCTCCGCTCCAACAGCGACAACAACCTGAACATCAACAACCTCCCCGAGTGGTCAGCGTCCTCCTCCGCCTCTTCCCACCGCAGCCTTTCCCCTCACCTGCTCCAACAGATGCAGAATAATCCCAATGGAACTGTAAAAACCGTGGGGAGCTACACTCCGTCCTCCCGGAGCCGCTCGCCGTCCCTCAACAGGCTGGGAGACGATGCCAAGAGGCAGCAGCACAGGCACATCAGGTGAGTTTGGGCTGTCTCACAGCACCAGGGGCCGGCCTGCCACATTCCTTTGTGTTATTTGCACTCTCTAGAATGTACAGTTACTCATTCTCAGCACAGTGGACTGTGCCCAAGTGGGAATGTTTTCACTGGAAGTGCCAAAACCAGCTGCTTCCTCACAGAGCCCCAGCAGCCAGGCAGACTTTTGAGTTCAGCAGTGACTTAACACAGTTTGCACCTCCAGCTCAAGGTGCTGGCTCTGCACATCCTCCCACAGTTGAAATAAGGATTGTATTGAGCAGCAAAGCAAACTGTTTCTGGGATACCTGGTTGAGCTGTTGGCTGTGCCTGGAACCTGTGTTGGAGCTGCTCGTAGGAGATGGAGCAGAGGGTGTTCAAGTTCTCTCTTCTGGAGGTGTGTGCTGAACCAAAGAGTGAAATAGAGGGAGTGATGTGATCTAGCAGGCATTCTGGGCAAGTATCCTGCAGCTCTGTCCCTCTGGAGAGCAAATCCTGACTCATTAGAGCCATGTAGATACTGTAAGCCATGGAATAAAGCAGAGGGCTGGGTTTAAGTTTTGATCACAGCTGGGGGCTGCAGCTTTGAGAAGGCTGCAGCTGCCCTGGACTCAGGGCAAATGTCTGTCAAATGTGAAAGAGATGGAGCTGCACCAGGACAAGGGGTTAAAGGGCTGCAAAAATGCAGGGAGGCATCAGGGCTGAGCACTGCTGCAGAGAACCAGAGCTCACGTGTTTTGGGCAAACACATTTAACTTTTGAAAATGAGGATTTGTCTGTCCTGTTTGCTTATATCTACATCTATATATCTGCTGTTCAGAGTAGGAAAGGACTTGGGCATTGTTAAGAAGTGCAGCTGTTGGTTTCCCTTTGCTGTTTTTTGTAGGTGTAAGGATGTTCAGTGGAGTTTTCGTGTCAGTAAAACAAAATGTCATGGGGCTGACACTGCCTCTGTTACCTCTGCTCTCCCTGGCCCTAGGCACCCAAACTGCCAGGAACTGTTTGTGATGGAAACAATACAGGGGAGATCTGGTGAATTGTGAGAGAAAGTTGTCTGGAATGTTGGGAGGAGTGAAATTCAAGGGAAGGAAGGGGATACAGATTCCCTATGCCAGTGGTTTCATGTAGCAATGCAAGCTCATCCTGCTTTTCATATGTTACAATAATGGCAAAAGCTGATTTGGGTATAATTTGGGTGGCATTTCCTCACAGAGCCCAGTATCAGCTCAAGATCAGTCTGTAAGGAGGCTTCAGCTGGATGAGGAGCTGGAGTGAGGAGGCTGTGAGGTTCTTTTCAGAGAATGAGTGTGCTTGTGTTCCACAAGATTCTGCTGATGCCACCAGAGAGGGAGGTTCTACATTAGAGTCAGTGATTATTTTAGCTGAATGGACTGAAAAGTGCCTTTTCATGCCTGTTCCTGGGAATAACACACTTCAAATTCCAGAAGTATAACAACCCTTTGAGCTGGGTAACAAATAGAGATTTTATTTTGGACTAAGCAAACATTTACTTGCTTTGACTTTGTTCAGCCACTTTCCTCTTCTCTTTCTGAAAAGTAGCTCAGGTAATAGTGAGAACCAATTAAATGCCTGAGAGTTGGTGGATATGAAATTTTGGTCTTTCTCTTAGTGCATCAGCATCACAGCTACTGGAACTGCAGAATTCCCTCTGTGCCACCAAGACTTTTAGAGAAGTCCAGAGTATGTGCAAGTACTCAGAAAAGAGCTGGAGACACCTAAAAGGATTTTATATATAATTTTTCCTGCAAATAATGCCTTTTATTGCCACAGGCCCGTTTTGCAGTCAGAAATGGCACCTTGTATGACACTTTCCTCACAGATTTTGTTTAACTGTGAGACCACCTACTTACTGTCAGCTGAATGTGGGAATTGTTCCTGTCTCTGCTTATTATTTGCAAATAATAACAGTCACCATGAAGCTGTTGCTCCCCTGAGATGGAAAAGCCCTTTTTGACAGAGCAGGAGGTTGGGTTGTGGAGCAGAAGCAGCCAGAAGGGGCAGGACGGTGGAGAAGGTCAGACTGACAAAGGGTTAATGAGGTTTGTGAGATTTGTGTTGTGCAGAGGTGCTGGAAGGCCGTGCTGGAGGGGGTTCCTGTGACCTTTGCAGCCTGTGTGGCTCAAGTGGCTTCTTTCCTCTCAAACTGGAAGAGGAGAGATTCAGATTGGATATGAGGAAGAAACTCTTCCCTGAGAGGGTGGTGAGTCACTGGAACAGACTTCCCAGAGAAGCTGTGGCTGCCCCATCCCTGGAAGTGTCCAGGGCCAGGCTGGAACACCCTGGCCCAGTGGAAGGTGCCCCTGCCCATGGCAGGGGGTGGCTCTGGATGGCCTTAAAGGTCCCTTCGAAGCCACCCTTGTTGATTCTAATGAGGCTCTTGTTTCCACAGCGGAGTGTTGGGGTGGGAAGCTGGAAACACAAGGGAAGGGGCAGCCTTGCTGTGGAACTCACCCCACAGGAATCAGTGAATGAGGGGCCAACACAGCCTCAGTCAGGGCTGAGCTGCCAGGGATGGCCACCTTCTCCTGGCTGGGAGGGAAACCTGTCCACACCTCTCTTGAAATCTCCACATCCTCCTTCTGCTCCTTCCTGGCATGGCACTTGCTGGGCTGGGAGCCCACACTGGGGACAAGCAAGGGAGAGGAAAGATCTCTTTTTAAGAAGCACCCCACGTTGCAGCCCTGATTTCCATCAGTGAGCCTGTTGCCTGAGAAGTTCTGCGTTCCTTGTGTGGGTTTGATGTGCCATTTCCCTTTTCTCTTTCAGTGAGAGAGAAAATGAATGTATCTTCTGTGCTCGCAGTTAAAGTAGATGCTGGGAGATAACACTGGGAATAGCTGCCACCAGACTAGGCAGAAACACAGCTTGATACAAGTGGAAATCAGATGTGGAGCTATAGTTTATAGATCTGGGTTTTTTTTTTTATGGTGATGACTGTTCCTTCACTTACAGGGAAAAAGGAATAGAGCAAAAGAACTGAAATCCTGAAATGTGAACGTCATCGTTCCCAGGCTTTCTTTAAACAACTGTGAGAGTTGGCTGAGGTGTCTGGTGCCAGCTCCATCACAACCAGAGCTCGCTTTTGAACTCCTGAGGGTGGCTTGGCATGAGCAGCCCCCCTTCACAGTAACAGAGCAGAGCAGGGTGAAAGGGGCATGCAATTCCACATGGTGAAGGAAAATGGGAGTGATTTTACTGCAGGAAAATGGGAGTGATAGCCAACATCCACTAGGTGTGCATTTTTACTACACTTCTGCACCTATTGACTTACTGGCTCCCATTTTTGTAGGACACTGGTTAAAAAAAAAGTGAAATCCCATCAGACTCCAGCCCTTGTATTTCACTTTGCCTAAAGCAGTTTGAAATACTTTCTTACACAAAGGCAAGCAGAGTGTTACCATGCTAAACCACCACTAAATCACCCTCCCTCCTTTGGTTAGGGAAGAACTTTCCCCTATCAATCTCTATTAATATTGTTTCTTCTCATGAATATTTTCCTTTTCTAGACTTTGGTTAAGACTGCAAGTTCTTATGCTTTGTTGTTTCTTTTTTTAAGTTGGCTGCAAGTGTATTGCAAGTTTGTTATGATATACTCTGTAGGTTTCCCACCCATTAATATTTGCCTCTTTCCCTTTTCATGTCTTTTTGACAGTTCACTCATTTTCCCCCAGGTTTAAGAGTGATCATAGGCATTGTTCACCACCTTTCAACAATTCCTTTTTTATACACCATGAGTAAACTGTGAGTTGGTGGTGACCTGTGGCTTTCCTGGGCACATTCTGGAGTCACTGAGTGAGCTGGTGATTGCCATCCAGAAGTGATCATTTAGAAAATGTTAACCACAAGCACTGGGCTTTGTGCAGAACTAAATTTAACTTGGGCCTTGGAGTGATGAAGTAACTTGATTATTCAGTCCATTTAGTTAATAATTCAGTGATCTCACTTGTTCACTCCCTGTTACAAAGATACCCATTCCCAGGAATTGTAAATACAGACATTTTCAAGTCCCTCTGACAAATTGACATGCTGGGAATGTATGATGGGCATATAAATTTTGAATTTAATTAGAGCCTGGGAATGTGCAAGTTTAATTTGCGGAAAAACTAAAAGCTTTAATGTTGTGTGTTTTCTATTCCAGGCCATTATGGTCAGGTGAATATTGATCATGTTTCATATTGAAAGATTTCTACCCTTAAAAGCTCCTGTTTGTTTTTTTGGTTTTTTTTCTGCAGGGTTAGATGTCTTGTTGGGAGACAGTTTTGTTATTCACTGCTAAATTCAATCCTGCTAATGTGATGGTAAATGATTAACTTTCCCCTTTTGAATGAGCTGTTAATGATTTTTCATTTCACTTTCCAGTGCCGTTTACAGTCCCAGTGCCAACAAGGATTCTCTGTCTGCCTTGGATTATCAGGGTCCCAAAAGGAAGCTCTACAGTGCTGTCCCTGGGAGACTTTTTATCGTTGTAAAGCCATATCAACCTCAAGGGGAAGGGGAAATCCACCTGCACAAAGGAGACAGAGTCAAAGGTGAGCACCCAATTCATTTGGAATAAACCTTTTCTCCTGCGAGGTGGGAATTTCATGTCAAAATTCTCTTTTACCGGGGTGGAAACAACCTGTATGATGGAATTGCTTCTATGAATTTGTTTCTTTGCAGAGTATGTAGAGTTTTCATTCTGCCCAACAAGGGTATTTTGCTCCTGGCTCTGTTTTGTAACCAGTGCATATTTAGCTGCCACTTTAACTTCAACTGACTTCAAAGTGCAGCCACAACTCACAACTGTGTGCAGTAACACCAGCATTGTCTCTTACCCAGGGCAGGAATTGGCTGCTGGAGCCATTCCAGAGGCACTGCAATTCCAGAGGCAATTGCTCCAGGGATTTAAGGGGTGGTAATCATATCAACCGTCTAAACAGCTCAGGAGGGGAAAAGGGGTAGGGTCAGCTCAGCTTCAGGCCCTTCCCTCAAGGAACATTTAGTTGGTTAAGTAGAAAATGTCCCCTCAGGGGACTTGGGATATGTGGGTAGGGAGATCCTCCTGTAAATAGAATTTTGGAGGAAGTGTGATGGTGCATGTGGAATTTCTGTTCACTGCTGCACTTCCCTGCTTAGGCCAGCTTTAAATCAAGGCCAAGCTTTGGTATTGCTTCGAAGGCAGTAAATACATCCAGATACAGCTGAAGAAATGGGAGATGGGGTGTACAGGACTTGATTCCCAGAGCGAGGTGTCAGGCTGGGTAAAACAGAATAAAAGAGACTTCGTGTTGGACCCGTACAAACCAAACAACAATTATGGAAATCAAACAAAAGGGAATGAATTCAGTGTCCTAAATAAAAGTGTTAAGCAGCTGCAAATTTTCTTGCGAAGGGAACTACTTATCTCACAAAGGAGGACTTCAAATACCTCCTCCCTTGAGCCTGCAAACAGTAGCTGGAAAACAAAAATAGGAGAGCCATTAAAAGGTCTTTCTGCATTTTTTATTTTTGGATGTACTGATTCTGAAGCGTTTGTGGGTTTAATAATTTTTGTTAACACCAGCCCTCAGAAAGGTGTAAGACAGAAATCCGAAGGGTGCTGCACTTAAAGGTAAAACATGCAAGTTAATTTTAAGTGCAAAGTTTTTCAAGTTCAAAAATTGTGTTTCCTGGCAAAAGAGGAAGCACTGCAACAGGTTGCCTGGAATGCTGAGTATTTTAGATAGTATTTATTCTCTATCTGGCAGGTGGTTTATATTAGGTTTTGAGAGTATTATATGCAAAAATAATCCCAGAATAAAGGATTTAAATTTCAGTGAAGTGTTTAATGTTTTTGAAAAATTAATTCAGGAGCCCTTGCTTCTAAGTTATTGTGACAGTCACTGGAAAACATTGCAGGAAGGAATTAGTCCACTTTTCATATTTTCATATAATGGTGTAGTCTAAATGTGAGACCAGTGATTTGGGGGAGGCACTCCAAATGCTGAAATAAAAGATGGAATTATGGCTGGGGTTTTTTCTTTGTGGGCAAAATGTAAGTTTATTGAAAATAACACATTAATAATTACTGTCATTAAAAGAGGGATGTGCCCATCCCACAGCAAATCATTCTGCAGGGATTCTTTTTTCAGCTTCAAGGATCTGATTTGCATGTTGAATTGAAATCTGGCAGAGTTTTTCCAGGTCCATTTGTTTCAAAGCATTTTAGAGAACTTTGCTGCAGCAGTCTGGCGAGGTTTCTCTTCGTGCCAGCCTGCTTTTGGAGAGGGTTTGGGAGAAGAACAAGTGTACACAGGGATTGTCAGTGTTACTCCCAAGGATGAAACCTTGTGAAATGCAATTTAAGGCTGTTTGCATGGCAGGGGCTGGAGCAGTGTGTGACAGGCTCCCAGAGCTAATCAAACGGAAAACTTCCAGAACAAGATCAAATCTTATTTTGTGTTACCATGTCAATGGTTCCTCAGCTGCAGCAAAAAATATGTCAGAATGAACACAGCAAGGTCATGGAGAGAACAAAGAGTGCAGGGGAAGGAACACTGGTGCTTTAAAGAGGTCTCTGTTGTGTAACAGCATTGAAGAAGGCACTCGAATTTTTTGTGCCAAAAATCCAGGCCCAATTAAACCTGGATTCCCGTCCCTGTTTCAGTCAAAATGTAATTATTGCTACGGAATAAGTGTAGTAGCAATTTCCTTTGAACTGAAAGATGGTAGATTTAGACTAAATTTGAGGAAGAAATTCTTCTCTGGGAGGGGGTGAAGCCCTGGCACAGATGGCCCAGAGAAGCTGTGGCTGCCCCATCCCTAAAAGTGTCCAAGGCCAGGCTGGATGGAGCAGTCTGGGATAGTGGAAGTTGTCCCTTGCACTGGGAGAAGGCTGGAACAAGATGATCCTGAAGGTCCCTTCCAACCTAAACTATTCCAGGATTCTGTGACGTTTTAAAATAATTACTCCATGTGAGCAGGATGGGCTCCCTCTCCATCCTTGAAAAGCACAGGCAGTAGAACTCAGAGTCCTCAGTGCTGTGGGAGTGCCAGAACTGCTGACTATAAGGAGAATCCTGCTTTTTTTCCTCTTTCTGAGCAGGAATTCTTGGTACTGGATGTATTTTCTGTTTTTTACAGGCTTAGCAAGACCATGGCCCAGTTAGCCTCTTTGGGGTTTGGCAACTTGCTCTCTGAAGTGCTTACTGGAAATGGGAAAATATTAAACCCCATGGAATTCAGTCTTTCCTTCACTCTGCAAACACCTTAGCCTCGCTGAGAAATGGAAAAGCTTTGTCCTGGCCCCTCTCCTGTGCCAGCTTGGTGACTGCACTGTTCTCTGTAAGACCCTGATGCCCAAGTCCTGGCTCTGGGATTGCTTTGGGGAGTCCCAACGTGGCCTGGCATTGGCTGTGGGCACTGTGCCCTGTGTTCAGCCTGACCCTGGGGAGATGCTCCTCACGAGGACATCCCATGGGACTAATCACAGCAAAGATGTAGCACGGCCTTTATTGCAGGGATAAAAACCCAGAGCTACATATTAGAGAAAGGGATTACTTGGGAAATGTTTTTATGGATTTTCTTTTTTAACTTGGCAGAATTAGAGGGGTCATGGACGGGAATGAATTCCTAAACTCTTCATCAGTGTTTTCATGAGATAGAGATGGAGCAGGGTTGGTTTTTTTCTTCCTAAAACTGGTAGAAGTGCATGAGTGACAAGTGATACAAGGAAATTGCTCAGAGAAATCTGTGAATGGGCAAGGCCCAAAGAAAATGTAAACTAAACAAAATGGTCTTGTATTAATAGGATATTACATAGCCTGCACAAAAATACCTGCTGTATTTTTAGTGATTAGTCACATACACTGATATCATTTGTGTGTCTGCCACTCATGAGAGAAGAGCCATGGCTGCTTGCAAAAATAAATCTGATCTCTTTATTTATACCAGAACCGCCCTAATGTTATGTTTTCACATAAATCAAGGGGAGCTAGTTTGATTCCTCACTGAAACACTTCTAATATTTTGTTTTTCTGTATTTTGTTTGTTTCTTCTTGCTGTTATCTTAAAGGCCATACCAATAGATCTGCCACAATCCAAAAGCACACAAACATTTATAAAATATCTGTAGAATGAATCTGAATCGGCTTTTTTTGTTCCTAAATTGAATTCTTGCGCTGGAAATTAAGTGGCTTCTTTGATAGCAAAACTCAGAGAATGCAATGCTCAAAAAATTCTTTGTGAGCAAATTAGCAGTTTTCTTGGCCATGAAGGTAAAGCCATAGAGAAGGATTTTGGGAAGGTAGCAGGTCTGAGTTCCTGGTGCAAACAGGCTCTGGTCACTTGAAAAGTAAACAATCAGAATTGTTTCCAGAATCCGGGTTATATTAAAACCTAGCTAAAACGCTTATTAACTATCCTTCACTGATTTAGAAAGAAAAACCCCACCTGATCCAAATACTTAGAGAGCTTTTGAGGTCTCACCCTGCTCACAGCTTTGTTTTTCATGCTCTCCTCAGACCCTTCTTTTTTCCAGGCTGCCCTCCCCCAGGTCTCTCAGCCTTTCCTAGTGCCCAGTGGTTGGAAAACCAGGGAGTTATTTCAGGATCTCAAAAATGCTCCAGCAGGCTTCTCCATGAGCTCTCTGAGCAGGCACAGTGTGCACATCACAGAAGGGCTGTGGTAAACTGAAATTGCAGCTCTCAGCTCCATTCCTAGGGGTCAGAGGAGCAGGAGGAGCTCAGCAGCAGCAGCTCAAGCATCTGCTCTGGGCAGGAAGTCAGTGGTTCTGTGCCTCAGAAATATTGACCCTTGTGACTCTGCTTTTATTTCCGCGTGATCTCCGCCAGCAGGGCAATCCAAATATATCGCTAACATTTTCATTTCTTGTGAAATCCACTTGTAAGTCATTTTGAAAAAGAAAGATTATTAAACCCCTGCTGTGCTCAAAGATATTGCCAACAGACAGTGCTTGTGGGCAGGAGGAAAGTTGCTCTCCTGGGCTTCTGCACTTGTTAGATTAGTAAACAAAATACTGGGAAGGAAAGGGCCTCAGAAAGGCTGTTCTGTTTCTTCAAGAGCATTTTGTACCTTGTGTGGGTAAGTGTGGCAGCAAAATCGAACCTCAGAGGTTTGCAAGGGGCTGTTCTGCTGCTCTTTCACACGGAGGATGAAATGAATGTGAAATGGAAAATCAATCTTACCAGGTTCACTGGTCTGTTCTGCTTCTTTTCTGTCTCCTGACCTGAATGGCTTGGTTTCAGTTCTTAATGTGATAAACTATGGCTCATCACAGATCCTATCCTAACTCATTCCCTCAAGCTGCTTGTGCCTGAAGAGCAGGACAGAGCCGTGCTATCAAAATGTAACAAAGACCTGGACTGGCTCCAGCTCCAGCAGGAGAGTTCTCTTTGCTGTCAGAGGCTGTGGGGCGGGGTCAGGATGTAAAAAGATCCACAAATCCCCGCTGTCATCGTGCTTGGCTATTTTAACACATCCTTTCTTGAGTAGTCAGCAACTTGCCTGGAATATTCAGGGGACAGGGAACACCAGGAGCTGTGAGTGCACCAGTGTGGTGCAACACAGCACCACAAGCTCCTTATCTAGGTTGGCTTTGGGGTCCTTCTCCATTAATTCTCTCTGAATTCCCCTGATTTCAAGTTTATCACTGAAGAAGAGCAAACTTGACTCTGACTGCACCTTCCTCAGCAGAGCTGGGCACCAGCAGGTGGATTTTTGCAATGTTTGATTTCTGACCAAACCTCAAATCAGTGCAGATTGATTCCTCACACTGTTTTCATCTCTCCCTTTCTCAAAACTATTTTGTAGACACCTAAATAACAGGGAAAAGACCCTGTGTGGCAAGGAGAAAAAGCTCCCACAGAGGGCCAAGCGTTGAACAGCCCAGCTCACTCAGTTCTGTTTCAACTGAGCCACATTTCCTTAGATTTAGAGGATTCTTGTGTTTGTAGGTTTGACGTAGAGAGTGCTTGCTCTGTTAGTAGCCCCAGTCATCTTCTCACCCCGAGGTTCTTTTCCTGAAGTGCTTGTTCACCCTGTTTCTTTCCTGAGAAAGCAGAGGTGAGAGAAGGTGAAGAGGTGTTTGAAGTCAGGATCTCTGTGTTGCCTCCCTGACTGGGTCAGCTCCCATAAACCAAGCTGGGAAAGAGCTGCTGCATTTCCTTCCCCACCACAAGGAATGTCTGCAGGGCCACAGTCCAGTCTGACTGCTCAGGTCACTTAGCCAGGATCATTAACTGAGATACACAAGGCTTCCCTTCCAGACTGGTGGAGTGCACAGCAAGATTTCCTGTGTGCTGGAACCCTCCCTGTGCCTGGCAGCAGCGTCAGGGGCACCGAGTTCCTCTGCACTCCTGACCTCAGGTTCTGTCAGGCTCTCCTGATGAGGTTTTTGGGAGCCAGAACAGCCAGATCCTGCTCAGCATCCCTCACAGGATGGGATTGCTGCCAGGAGGGGCAGAGGAACAGAGTCAGAAAAATCCCTGTCTCGAACAGAGAGCGAGGTTAGGTTGTAGCTCCTGCTGACCTTCATTTATGTTGGATGTAAACCTTGTTTTCATCAAAGAATCATGGAATCACAGGATGTTTTTAGGGGTTGGGATGGACATTCAGGGTCATCCTGTCCTAACCCCTGGCATTGGACACATCCAGGGGTGAGACACCACAGCCTCCATGAGTACTCCTGCATACACTGGCTGTCATTTGGGAGCTCTCCTGTCAAAGACAAATAATTCTGAGAATTTACATCAGACATTTCTGCAAGGGGAAAGCCTAAATGGCAATGTTAATTATTTCTGGGAGAAAAAAGTTAGGCTTCTACCAATTACAAATTAAAAATCTCCTGTATTTCAAAGAAGAAAATCTAGATGATTTTTTACCTCAGGACACAAACCTAGAGTTCTTACATCAGCAAAGGCTGGTTCAGCTGTTTCTTTTGGTTTTTTTTTAATGGATTCCCAACTTAATAGTTTACTGTCATTCTGTTGATTTTTCCTTTTTTTCTGCTAATTGCAGAAATGTTCTTTTTTCCCAGAACAGGGTCTCTCCTTCCCAATCCATATGATTATTTATTTTCCCAATAAAGAAGAATGCAGTTTATCCAAGCACTAAAAATTGATTTAGATATTACAAAGACTTTTAAGGTACATCCTGTAACAAGTGTAAAGACATTGGCCTGAATTTGGCTTTAAATTTTCTTGACATTTTTGCAAACAAGGCTGCCTGGAATAATTCACTCCTGGCCATTTCAGGATCACAAGGAATTTAGAAATAGTAGTCACCATACTTTGTTGGGAAAAAATACTTCCATTTCTTGTTGGGTCATGGAGGGAGCTGTAATATGGGAGGATACAAATTCTACGTTCTTCTGATTAAAATTATTTTTATGGTATATTGAGTAATTAATCTGAGATTAGGATGTTATATTAATATCAATTACAATAGATGCATTGCCAATAGACTTAAATTTGCAAGAGACAAAGCACTCTATGCTCTATTCTGTTTATTTTATATAATATTGTAAAATATTTGATAGAATTTTCTGGCAAAGTCTTGCTGTTTTAAGTATAATGCTTTAAAGGCATTAAAATACAAGCTCCTGATTGGCACCTGCCTATCCATGTTTTCCTCTTGCCCAGTTGTTTTGTGCTTATCCAGTTTTGCTTTGCAATTTTGTTCATAGAATTGCACACAACTCCTCCTTTAAACCACATTTTTACTGTGAAAAGATGTCCCAGGATTCCTGATATTACAGGAACCTTTATTTCACTCTTAGATTCTTTTTGTAATTCAGGTTGTGTGTGAAGAGCCTCTGACCTGTTCTTGCCATAGCAACCACACCTTTTGATTCCACCAAAAGGAAAGGATTTTTCCCTGGAAATTAGAAAGAAATTAGAAATTATATTAGTAATTTGGAGAAAGTTATCCTTTGGTTTGCCATTGTGTTGTCCTTCAGCAGGGAAAACTGGAAAATCTCTTGCTGGTAACAAATTATGTTTTACAGCAAGTCTCTTAAACACTATTGGGAGAGGAAAGATAGAAATTAAGACCTCATTCTAAAAAAAGCATTCATGGGTACAATAGATAAATTGCATTTTTTTTTCTATTTATCCTTTAAGTTCTCCACATTGGAGTGAGTGAAGTGTTCCCAGTTTTTATAGATCTGTGGTTTATTATGGCCTTGGCTCTTGCTGCAGAATTTCTTATTGATGGCACCACGTGAGGGGGATGAAGATCATCATTTCAAGGTTTTAGGGGATGCAGAACCACGCAGAGCTCAACTTCTACGTTGGAATATGAGCTTGTCCCCCATGTCCACAAATATTTTTCTGTCTCTGCACCTCAGCTGAACCCAGGGCTGCCCCTCCTTTGCCTCTTGTGCCATCTTTGTGCTTCCTGAAGCTCCAGCAGGCTTTTCCTTCTCCTCCTGCCTCCCAGCACGAGGCTTTTCCCAGGATGCTGAAGGCTGCCTGCATTCCAGCAGCACTCACTTACCTTTCCACCTCTTTTCCATGGATGTTATGTCTTCAGGCAGGACTACACGTGTTTTTCCTTTGCTCTGGCTGTTAGTGATGGCTGAGACTCAATAATTCATGGAATAATGGGCTAAAGTGGGCCTGGTTCTGCTCTGCAGGAATCACTTTTCACTCACAGACAGACTTCCAAGGCAAAGCTCTTTTCCCAAAAGTGTTGGTTTGCATCAGAACAAACACATGAACTCACTCCATGGGTTTGAAATATCCACCTTTCTCCTGACAGAGCCTCTCTCTTTCTAGAGCTGGAAATATCTGTGCAGTTTGGAGTGTCAGTGGATCTGACAGATTAATAAAACACCAAATTAGGGAAGTCTGTCTCAGTGTCTAAGTAATTTTTGTTCTGAGCATCTTGCCAGTTTGCGGAGTGAATTCAGGACTGAGATTCAGTGCTGAAAACTCCCCTCAAATAAAAAAATTAAAATAAAAAAGCAGCTAATTACTGGCAGTAGGACTCCTTGACTGTCTCACATTTGGAAGTTTCTTTTGGCTGGAGTCCTACACTCTCTTTTATGACTCAAGTTAAATCAATGTACAGTAGGATTCTGCAATAATTCTGACGTATACATATAGGTTATTAAGTTTTCCTGCTTCCTTATGTCTTAAGAAATGCATTCTTACATGAGCAGAGGTTACATTGTTAAAGATGGATTGGAAGCTGCTGAACTCCCCATTTATATTGGATGGATGATGAGGGAATATTGTATGTAACAGTGAATTATGAGATGGACAACGTGTGCACAGGCTTTAAACATTTTCAACAGCATCTGGAAGACAGCAACATATTTGTCAATAATTATGCCCCCATTTATATTTTTTTTAAAAAAGACATCCTAACATTTTTTTATTCAGCTCAGTTTTCAGTGTAGAGTTGTTGGTGCCATCCAAGGTCACTGCCCTCCCCCAGTATCCCACAACTCTGGAGGTTTATAGGAGTTACAGGTTATGGGTTTCCTCATAGATGTCAGAAAGGTGCTTGACAAATGGTGCATTTGGGAGCCATCCAGGTGGGGAATTTTTCCTTAATGGATGTTTCTTAGGACATAATAAGTACTTCTTACTGCAGTGGTGTGTAAATGGAATCTGTCATGGAAGCTGTCTCTTGGAATATGCTACATTAAAAGGTTTAAAAGTGACATATTTATAAATATCTTGCTGTCAAATATCTCTGTTAATACATGGCCATGCTCTGTGAGTGATAGCACAAATAGCTTATGGTTGCTTAAATAAAAAACCCTGGTAAACATTTACTTTCAAATGCAGTTTTACAGATCCTGGTGTCTCAAACCAGACTGCTTTCACTTTACCAAGAATTTTAATTTTATTTTTGCCTTTTTTGGGGGTCTGATTTAATTTTTATCCTGCCCTGTAGTAGTGCAAATCAAGTTGAGCTTTAGTGCCCCTGAGTCACAGCAGCTGCACGGATCCTGAATTGCAGCCAGGCAGGGAGCAGGGCTTTAAAGCCTGGCAAGGTTTTAACAGCACCAAAAGTGCTGCTATTGGAGCCCATCAAAGCAGCTCTCCTTGGTGTCCCTCCTGCACTGAAATCCCCTGCACAGGCGCTGTCCCAGGTACTGAAAGCCCTTGGAGAGACGGATTTAGGCTGATGAGCCTTGATTTTCAGCAGGGCAGCTGGGGCTGAGCTGATTTTGGGAAGCTCTGAGTGCCTCTACTGTGTGTCTGATCCATATTCTGAATCAGCCTGGTTTTGTTGAGGTATCACCTTTGTTTCAATTTAATGTACAGCATCTTTCTAACAGTACATTTATTGTCTTCTAATATATAGTAAATGTACAGTGGCTTGTAGGAACTTCTGTAATACTAATTTAAACTCCATAGTTTAAATTAGTATTAATTATTGAGGGTCCTTCCATCACCATAATTCATCTCCAGCTGCTTACTAATAAAATTGTTGCTCTGCAGGCTTTTGTCACAATCTTTACTGAGTCCTAGAATTAATATCAAGGTAATTAGAAGTGCCAGATAAAAGCCTTTTCTCCTATTGACAAATCATTCTCCTCCATATTGTTGTTTCCTTCTATTGAGCAGAAAATCATTGAAATATTTCAAAAGGCATCTCCAATGTGGATCTCACCTATGGGAGGTTCAAGTGGTTGCTGTGTATTCAAACTCTGAAATCATATTACTCAACCTGCATTGCAAATCCCTGGAGCTACCCACTACATCACATAACATTTCTTTAGGAGGCAGGAAAAACAGGAGATATCAATTTATGTATTATTAAATTCCATTTTGGTGTGGGTGCAGTTTTACAACAGAGTTCAGCACTTCATGTGAACAGACAAGACAGTGGGTTTTTGGTAGTGGTATCACCACATATTTATCCTTGATTAATCCAGCAGTGAGAGCACTGCAAATGGAAACTCATGGTAAAAAAGTTTGGGTTTTTGATAGTGGTGTTCCCATGTATTTATCCTTGAGTAATCCAGCAGTGAGAGCACTGAAAATGGAAACTTGTGGTTAAAAAGTTTGGTTTTTTGATAGTGGTGTTACCGTGTATTTATCCTTGAGTAATCCAGCAGTGAAAACAATGAAAATGGAAACTCGTGGTAAAAAAGTTTGGTTTTTTGATAGTGGTGTTACCATGTATTTATCCTTGATAAATCCAGCAGTGAGAGCACTGCAAATGGAAACTTGTGGTAAAAAAGTTTGGTTTTTTGATAGTGGTGTTACTATGTACTTATCCTTGATAAATCCAGCAGTGAGAGCACTGAAAATGGAAACTCGTGGTAAAAAAGAGTTTGGGGGGTTGAAACCAGGGTCTCTATATGGGGCTGGAACAAAAGCAACGCACGATCCAACCAATGTGGTTATAACATACATTCTCCCCTTTATTTATGGCTGGTTTTATACAGTCAAAATACTGTGCTGCAAAATATATTTACAATATATTTATACTGCAAAATAGTTTATAGTTACAGGTGCATTCTTATTGGCATTGAGCATGAGCAAGTATGTAAACTATTTCCGTTTAAGGCAGCTACTGTATCTTCACTCTGATTGTCCTATACAGTCTATGCCCACACCTTAACCTAATTTCTAACTGTGCCACAGGTTTATCTGCTTCTACACAGGCCAAAAATCTGAGGCCCAGTTTGGGATAGCTCTAATCTCATTCCACAGCGCATTGTGCCCACGATCTCTAAGAAATTCGGTTACAGGGGGTGGTTACAAAGACTTGAGTGGAGATGGTGCTGTTCCAGTGGTGCACGCTTTGGGGGTAGCAGCATTAGTTATTGCACAGTGCTTGCCTGTTCTCAGCCCTTACTGAGTGTGTAAAGCAATAGAACTGTGTGTGTGTGAGGAGGCCAAGTGTAACCCTGCCTGTCTGCCCGTGCAGTGCTGAGCGTCGGCGAGGGCGGCTTCTGGGAAGGCAGCGCCCGCGGACACGTCGGCTGGTTCCCCGCTGAGTGCGTGGAGGAGGTGCAGTGCAAGCCCAGCGAGAGCAAACCAGGTAACCACATCCAGCTTCTCATGTGACAAATGCCACGGGGGTGTCCCCACAGAGGTGTCATGGCCTTGTGTGCGCTGCTGGGAATGGGAGAGGTGCAGAAAGCTGAGCAGCTGCATTAAAAAATACAGGCGGGTATGCTGATGGGATTTTACTGTCCTAGCAAACAGAAACTACACTGGGAAGTACCAAAGCTCTTTCACAGAGCTCTATGCAGACATTTTGTATAGGATCATGTTGTTTTTTTATTATTATTTTCTAGGATGTTTGAGAATGTCTAATGAGACAGTTAAATAAGGGAACAAAAACTGGCCAGTCATCCCCCGTTCTGAGGGAGTCACACAATGCATCCAGCTCTTGTTCACAGCCCTGCTGACCTTTCCTAGAGGAGGCATCCTTTGGTGGGATGTCCCCTCCCCACCCTGATGGATGACAAAGGAAATGGAATCCTCCTTGATCAGACACATGTATTGCCACAAGTGACTTGAAACGAGGAGTGTTTATAGTCCTGGTATAATAAAAGAAAAAGAAATCCACATTAAAGCAGGTTATTTTAAGAATTACCTAGCATCTCATAATTTCTCTGCTTTTAAGAATTAAGATGTGAGGACATCCTCTCTAATTAAAAGCTCATTATAAATGGGCTCTGAGAAGGTAATTAATGTTCTCCAGGAGTGCATGCGGTTTGAAATCAGCTATTGATGTGTTTTTAGATCTCTGTAGCATTGATTAAGAACTTGTAGCATGACAGACTATACACTAAAATTTATACATTGTATCATTCATTGTATCATTCATTTACAGATTTTTTTTTTAATGCACTTCAAGGTATATTTTCCTTTTCTTCTTTGCTGTGTGTAAAGGTTGTGCTTCCTTTTTCATTTGCCTTTTGAGAGAGGAAAAGAGGAGGAGGCAAAACCAGATCTATTATTTGGAGAGGATGGATCCAGGCTCTGAGAACAGAGGGGGAACAGTTGTGTAGTTCTTCAAAGGGCTGGAGAAAAGTCAGAATTTAGAGATGGGGCTGTATTAAACAAGAGGAGGATTGAGGCTGGAGTTGCCCAGTGTAGGAACAGTAACCCTGCATTAAATTTGAGCTGTGCATTTGTCTCCAAATCTGAAGAGAATTCTGAGGAGGGCATTAAGGGAGGTTCTAAGATAAGAAAGAAGTTTTGCATCTTTTTAAGCATTTTGAAGACAGAGTAACCAAACCTGTTTGTTACAAACCCTTAAAGGCTTCCTTGAGAATTACTTCTGCAGGTAAATTCAGTATGTGACAGGATTGTCTTAATAGATGATGATTGTTTTTTGAGCAAGAATTTCTTTGGTCATTCAAAGGAACACAAAAAATTAAGGAAAGAGGAACAAAAAAATTACGAAAGCTGGAAGCAAGAAAATAATATAAACAGAAACATATTACCAATTTTCTGACATGAAATGATGAAGACTTAGGCCATGTGTCTGGCACAGCACCAGACATTTACTGTAATTTATGACTATTGCCTTCTTTCCTTTTGTTTTCCTGTTTGCTTATGGTACAGTGGGAATAATGATGTTAACATAGCTTAAGGCTTTAAATATGCCATTCTTCTTCTCTAAAAAGGATGAAAATGTAATTAAATAGGAACAAAAGGGACACATTTTCTCAGGCAGTGAACTTGTGCACTCCCATAATTTTGCTGGGCTGTCTCAAAAAAATTCCTGGGCCCAGGATGAGGTTCTGTGAGTAATGTGAGAGAGGTTGGAGTTGAGAGGGAAATGAAAGAGATAGAATGCACAGTGTGTGCTGTATTATTATTGAAATATGGCATGGAGTGAAAGCAGCTCATCACAGAAATGCTCTGTGCATTCCCTCTGCATAGGAAACAATGGGAATGAAAGGGGAAAGCTTTATAAGCAAAAATCAGCCAGTATTCCCTCTGAGTACAAATGCAGAAATAATGTAGAAAAATGTGTTAGGCATGGTGAAATGATGAGAAATTAAATTAGGTCTGCTGGGATTGCTGAAAGAACATCAGCTGAGAAACATCACAAACTTGTGCCACTTGCAAGAATTTGCATCGTGGTCTTTGCAAAGCAGCACAACTCCTTATGATAATGATTTAGAAAGTAGATCATTTCAATGTGGAGGAAATGAAGCTCAGATTCAGCTTTTCCACACCAGCACCACAGCAAAATTTCTTTCTCCTCTACAGGATTTAGGAGCTTTTCTTCCAGCAGCTTCCCTTTGCTGCTAAGTTTGAACAATTGTGTTTAATAGAGGCTTTTCGTTTGCATGCCGTGAGTGAAGGGGAGAGGAATGGATCTTGGAAAAAGCAAACTCCAATTAAACACTCCAGGCCCAGCAAAACTGCTGGGCAGGTGTTTGATGTCAGGCTGATGTGTAATCTCACTCCTAAGGAAAGTTCAGGTTTTAGGGAACTTCTTTGCAATCCCAGCTGTTCTCTGGAAGTGGGCAGGGTGGAACAGCACCTGGTTCCTGTGATCTCTTCAAAGGTACCAAGCCAGCTTGGCAGGTTCTGTTTTCCAAAAAAATCCCATTGACTGGCATTAATTCTACATCTCTTCTTCAGTCCTTCATTAGTTGAGACTTGGAGGCACTTCTCCATTATTTTGATGCCAGGCCTATGGGCTCCTAATTATCCAGGTTGTTTCATTTGCCCTTTAATAGCACCAGCACAGGACCTGCTGCTTTCCAGTCTAAAGAAGTTCCCTTGACATTTGGAGATCCAGTGGAAAAAGAACAACAAAGAAAATCAATCTTGTGCTTTGCTAAACCCTTTAAAAATTTCTTACAAACAAAACCTTCATGCTGCCTCATTTTAACAAGTGTAGCCTTTGTAGCCAGTTTTTAACATTCTCCAGAATTGTTCTGAGAGTAAAGCATTCCCTCAGATGAGGTTGGCACATTATCTTGCATTTTACCTGCTCAAACAGAATACAAATGTCACATAT
Source organism: Cisticola juncidis (assembly GCA_013400215.1). NCBI lineage: Eukaryota > Metazoa > Chordata > Aves > Passeriformes > Cisticolidae > Cisticola > Cisticola juncidis. The sequence continues at coordinate 72,286 of VXBR01005274.1, read as the reverse complement.
TTACTCTTTCTGCGTCGACAATTATCTTGTGTTATTCAGTAATGAGCCAATTCCATTCTGAAATGTCTTTCTATTCCGAAAGATGTTAAAATATTTGTTTTTTTGCTAAAATGTTCTAGGTAAGTTGAAAAAAAGTTTCTCCTGCTTTAATTTAGATGTTTCTGTTTGCTTTTCTTCCATCATAAGGTATTACAGGAACTTGAGAGACTTACAACAAATGGTTTCTATTACACTTGTGATTTTATGCTCCACATCCTTCAGAATTCTGGCCTATCTGATTGCCCACGAGTGAGGTGAAGTGTTCATTTTCAGGCAGGAACTTATCTTTAACCACACTCCAACTTTATCATGTATTATTCCTCCCTCCCTGAAGTGCCTGGGGAGCTCCTAGATTCTCCCAATGATACTGAAATGAAGGCAGGCTCAGCGTGTCTGAGTGATTCTTGCTGCCTTTCAACTCTTGCCCTCCTCCCTGCACCTTTCCTTGAGCTCCAGCCTCATTTTCACCATTGCCCTAGGGTGAGTTTTCATTCCAGAGCCTCCTTCGTGCCTTTTTCTGTCCCGTGGCCTTGGGATCCCCTTCCCAGTAGCTGCAGGAGTGCTGGGGGTTGATTCAGGCTGGGTCTGGTGTGGGCAGTGAGCATCAGCAGTGCTGGGGAGCTCCTGCTGGCAGGAAAGGCTCCGATCCTGGCAGGGCACATTCCCGATCCTGCTCTGCCATGGAGCCGTGCCCGTGCTGACCCCTAGTGTCACAGCAGCCTCTGCCAGGCCTCCAGGCTGGCATTTCCCATCAGAACTGGCACAGAGGCACGGAATATTCGGGGGGGAAAGAGCTCAGGGGTCACCGAGAGCGCTGTCAGCCGGGCTGAGCGCCCTGTCCAGTCCTTTCCTGAGCACAGAGCCAGGGCTTTTGTTTGCTGTCCCTTAGTCCTGAGTTTGCAGCTACATAAAAACGTAGTGACAGATTATTCAGGCACAGCAGAGCTCCCTTGCCATTTCTTTTTTACCTGTGGAACCTTACACTCGTGTTAGGAGCAGAAACTGCAGCAATCCTCATCCAGTATTAATCCCAGAAGTTACCAAGCAAGTCTGTTTTATTATGTGTTAATAAAACCCATCCTTTTGCTGTTTCTGGAGCACAGAATTTTCTGTTTTCCACATTCTTAGTTTTCTAACACCCTGTGCATTCAGGAAACCCAGATTTGTTCCTTGTTTCCACCATCTCTTTTTATAATTAGCACAACATCTTCCCAGGCAATCGAGTCGGCCAGGCTGCTACGAAATGGATTTTAGTTCCTGCAAGAGGGAAAGATGCTCTAGTGTGGATTGAGGAGCTGATATCTGTACTGGCCTTCCAGGAGGACAGGAGCCTTGCTTTCCCAAATTTGCTGAACATAATATATGTAAAATTAACATAATTATACATAATTATGTATATGCTGAACATAATTATGTAAAACCAGTACCTTAGCCTATATAACTGATTCTGTGATTTCGTGCTAAACACAGCAATGGAGGGGGAAAAAAACAGAAAACAAAACCTCTTTTCAGTCAGCCTAAATGACCCACCTTTTATAAATGACCCAGATGAGCAAAATCCTTTTAAAAATTTTTTCCTGATTTGTTACGAGCAGGTCTGGCCAATTTTTAGCCGGAAAGGCAACAGAAAAATAGATAGAAATATTGCGCTGATTATTAGAACTCTGAAAAATTCTATGCACAAATAACTTTGGAAAACACTAGAAAGAAGTGGGTTTCAATGAGACAGAGGAGAGGATATCTCACCAAATGAGCACCTCAAGGGTTTTGATAATAAATGTTGAAAAATTCTCCTTCCACAAGTTTTCACCTTGAGTAGAAGGTGTATCTGTGACAGAATTATTGTGCAGCTTCAGCTGTTTGGCGTGAGCAGCAGCAGTTAAGGACAAAACATTGCTGCAGCTGGAAGGACTAAATGGAGGAAGCATAAAAGAAATTTATATATGTGAGGGAAAGATGTTTTTGTTGGGAAAGTTAATCGCAAACATTGTCATGGCAGTAGTGTAAGGAGCTAAGAAGTTCTGAGAGCTGGGAAACGTGTTCTGAGTCGCCAGTGCAGGCCAAGAGAACAGAAACCCAAATTAAAATCAAATTGAAAAGGCAGTGTTGCCTCACATGTGGTTGAAAAAGTGAGCTGTGATGCAGATGCAAAGGCAGCCATTTCAAATGGGTTGAAAACTTGAGAGATTACTATTATATTTTCATTATATTATAATTTATCATTGCCAGTCAGGCTCCTGAGTGTGGGATCCCACACTAACCCTGTACCCAGAGCCCAAGCTGACAGGTCAGACACTGGTCAGCCAGTCCCCCTGCCTTGAAGGATTTCTGGGATTCAGGATTTCTGACCTCTGAAATATTCTTTCTTGCTTTGCAACCAACCACCTGGTTCACGGGGTTCTGAACAATTTCATCTTTTGAGGAGTGATTTTTCTGCCACATAATGTTTCTCATGGATAAATCTGTCATTTAAAAAAATGGGAATGGATGAAAACCCTCAACACAGAGATGGTCCACAAAGATGTTCTGTGTCTGATTTATGCTTTAGAGAGATCCGGAATATGCCATATACCATATTTTTGCTTAAACTGCATTCTCTTCCATCAATCAGTGGGAAAACTATACTGGAATGAAACAAAAAAAGATTAAAAAAATCAATGCAAAGAACTAGATGTGAGGTACTGGCAAGGCAGCCCACAAAGCCCAGCTGACACAGGAGCTTGGTGCAGGAATAATCAACTAATTCTGACAACTCTCTGTAGCTGAGGATGTAAATCAACCCCACTTTTTGGTCTCAAGTAATGGAAATTGAAAGAATGAGCCTCAGCAAGTTTCTGCACTTTAGCTTTGCTGAGCGAGGCGTTTGTGTTCCCAGTCCTGACAAGCAGCAGTTTGGGAAAAGGCTCTGAAGTGAATCATCCCTCAATAGGAGTGGGAATTGGGAGGCAGAGGGGACTGGGAAACTGGTTTTATCTGCAGGCTGTGGAAGGGCCAGTCTGCCTCCCACACAGCCTGCAGGGTGTCCCCTCCAGCCAAAGGTGCCTCAAAAGGCCTCTCCTCCTTTCAGACTTCATCTTCTGAGCAAGATGAAATAGAGATTTCTTCCTCTAACAGGAGTATTTGTTAGAAATCCTTGGGAAGACTGGGTCTACCAAGCCATTTCTCAAATAATGACACGAGTCTGATGTGTAAGAAGAGTAAAATAAAGGATTCCATGCTCATGATTTCACCATTTCTCCAGGTTTCAAGGACTGCATCAAGCCAAAACATCAAAAAATTATTCAAATTATTTTTTTTTAAAAAGCAAGTCTATATCTAGAGCTTGTAGAGAATGTAAGGCTGTCTGCATGCTTATCTCTGAATAAGTAATTTTTAATTCATAATATTTTCCTGTCTGGGCTTCGCAGCTGACACGTACTTCATCCCTTTCACTCCCATTTCCATGCTTGCTAAGAGCCACTTAGGAATAACTCTAATCAGCTGGAAAGGAGCAGCACAACTCTGCAAAGCATTGAAATAGGCTAAAAATAAATTGCATAGCAATATAAAATGAGAGTTACGTGGCAGGAAACTCAACATTTCCAGTGCATCTGGTATTGGTGCTGTGTGAAATCGGACATGCAGGTGGGGAGCTTCTCCTCTCCTGGTTCTTTCTGCCTTTTTTTTTTCCCTTTGAGAAATCATCTGTCACACCACAGAGGATCAAAGCAATGCAAGCTCTGAGGGATGTCTCAAGAAAGGAGTGACTGTGATGGTTTATTCCTTTTACTTTCAGTGATGCATTCCCATTTTCTGTTCAAAATCACACCCCGTGGAATATTTTCAAGTCTGAGAGCAGATAGAGACATCAGAGATGTCTAATGTTACAAATTACTGCAGAAACACCGAAAAGTTAAAGCTATGGAGTGAATGATTTATGAAGTGATGGAGCCTCCTGGGGAATTTAAGCCCAATTATTGGTTTAAGAGAGAATATTTCAGCTTGTAGCAGAATTTGAGCAGCCCTGTTCTGCAACGTGCTAAAAACCTAGGAGTAACACCTAATTTTGTGATTCCCAGTTGTTCTTGTGGAAAATACCCATATAACATGGTTTTTTCAACCCTTAAAATCTGGTTTGAGCTACTCGAATTTTAACAGACCTGGCAGGTTGTAATGGCTGTTAGCAGACACAACTCTGTAGCTTTCACCTGGAATTCTGGGGCATTTCAAATTTCAAAAAGAATATATCTTTTAATGCCAATATCTGCATTCTAATTGTTTTCTTTTGTTATTTTTTAAATTAGTGATACTTCATAAAGTCTTATGAACCTATGTTCAACTATAGTTGATCTTTTTGCTTTCTCTAAGTATCTTAAATGACAGTAGCAATAGCTTTTATTTTGATGTAACATCCATTTTTTTCATCCTGAAATTCTGCTTAACCAGGATTCTCTGATGCACCTGTGTAAATATTATTTATATCAGAACATGACTTCTGTTGAAATCATTCTGGCTATCTTTAAGGATTCGATAAAATGCCATAATTCATATAACTCATCACATTTAGCATGACCTAACACTTTTAAAAGGAAAAAAAAAAAGTAAAGCAAGCCTTAGATCTGTACATAATCCAAAAGTGTTGATAAGTCATCATTTTCTGCTGTACTAAATGACACATTGGGGCTTTTTTTCCCTTCTGATTTTTAATGGCTCAGATAAAAGGCTTGACAACAGAGGCTGAAAACTCTTTGCAACCCTCCCCAGTTAGCTGAGATAAAATTCTTCTTAATTTCAGGAAGATGATGGAGCAGCTGCTTGACGTTTGGCAGTGCTGGAGGTGATCAGGAAAATGATGCCTAAACAGAGCAGCTGTCAGATAATCCATGTTCTCTTCTGAATCCTGGCACTGCTTTTTGCTCCCCTCCCTTGCCAGAGAGCTCAGCTCATTTTGTTACAGATCAGTGCTGAAGGGACACTCTGGGGTCAGAAATGGATTATTGGTCTTTAGGTAAAGCAGACAGACCTGAGTGAATGCTCCCAACTGTGAATTCACAAAATGAATTGAATTTTAAATGCTGGTGTAACCTGGTTGTGTTGTTTACACACAGAAGTGTGTTTGTTTATAGCTGAGTTGGAAACTTGGGCTTTGCTTTCTGAACTGGAATGGAAGGTGTCCATCAGCTTTCTCGGTGGGTTTGTGATCTTCTTTTCTTCTAACAAGACAGAAAGTGACTGTCTCTAACTCTTGCCAAGGTCTTTTAAGTGCTAAGTATCCAATAATGAGATGACACCTATATTATTTTTACTTTTAACCCAATAACCAAATATTTGATGTCTGCAATTCTGATTACCCAACTAGAAAAAACACCCAAACCCATGAAGAAGAAGGTGGAAGAAGAAGAACTTAGCCTGCTCCCTAAATCCTCCAGTTTTGGGAGCCTGTTCCATGTTCCTCAGGTCAGTGCAGAGTTTTCTTGAGGGTCACTGCCTGTTACCACAGAAAGTCTAAAATTCTCATTTTCCAGGGTTCCAACATTTCTCAGTCCACAATTCACAAATATAAAACGTGGCTGTGAAAGCCAAGCTGATTTTGTGGATGATTTACAAGCAAAAAGCACTTCAATTTATTGTTTTGTGTCTTTTTTTGTTGTAGCCAAGGGTTCAGCTCTAATTATACAACAATCACTGAGTCTTTTCTCCATGCTTGCAGAAATGTTTTGCACACATCAAGAATTAGTTTAGTGCTGTCTAGAGAGACACTGAAAATAGTTGTATATTTTGGCAGCTCTCCTGAAAATAATAAATGTAATTATATTAGATACACTGTACAATACATTAGTAGTTTAAGGAAATTATATATAACATATCTTTATCTCATATTTCAGGTAAGTTATAAAGCTGCTTTCAAAATATTATATTAATATTTGTTAGTCAAGACTTTAAAAAGAAGGAAAGTAGTTACATTCCTGACTAAATCTTTATAGGTTACACTTCTCCTTTCATTTTTCCAGGATCAAACCTCTCCTTTGGGTTGATCTCACAGGAGACTTTGAGACCCTAGGCCACTGTTTGAGAGAAAAATGCAAATACAGATAGGAAAGTCCAAGACACTTTCCCCAAATCCCCAAGTTTTCATGCTAAGATTTTTATCATCCAAGGACAAGACACAGCTACATGCAGCAAACAAAAGACTGTCAGAAGAAATAATGCCAGAACTGGTTTATTTTAAGAAGCAGAGGATGTTTCTAATGTTAGAGATTTTTTGCTAAGAGCTTGCCCCAGAGAAAGACAAATTCAAGATTCTTTTTTTCATTTTTAGAAAAGAAATCTTAAGAGTGTAGTTTGTTTCCAAATGGACACTTGAACTGCTTACATTACTCTTCCTCATTTGTTCTAATGTTTGGATTAGAAATGAATTACCATTTTCAGGGTGAGCTGGTGAGGTGTTACCTGTATTCTTGGCAGCAGGTGAGCAGATGAAAACAGAAAATTATATATTATTATTAAAGTCTAAGTAACCTTGAACTCAAACTTGTGTTTAATCAGGCTGTGTCTGGGGAGAGAACTGTTCAATATTACTGAACTTCTCCTCATTAAACAGGTGTGCAGTTTATTAGCATATGTCTTATTATCTGTCTAATAAATGGAGGTGATACTGATTATTTAATGAGAAGCTTCACATCTACCAAGATGTTTTTAAGTATTCATTGATTCAGATGTTTTAGGGTTCAGTTCTGAAAATAAAGAATACTTAAGTTGAACTATAATGAGCTACACCATAGTTCCTGGATTTGGAGATCCAGTGAGGTTTCACCCTGTTGATAGAGCTGGAGGACTGAAATGTTATCATAAATATTCTTGTTCAAAAGTAAATCTGTAGAATTTTTTAACATCTTGACCTTACTTTGGAGGATGCTGCAACTCATCACATTTAAAAGTTAAGTGGAAATACTTAAGTTAATCAGCCAAGCACTTCAGAAAGTTCTTGCAAGGCTGTTCTGATCCAATTTAAGACGTATTACTGAATCTTTTAAATGTAAAGGATCAGTAAATAGTTGGTTACCCTTCTTCTGGATTGGCCTGTGTGACAAATAAGGCAGCCTGTAAAATCTACCATCAGATTTGCTCAGAATCAAAAGATACTAAGAATTTTCCTTGAAAAACACTGTCCAGTTTCTTAGGTTGTACCGTGTGGAAACAGAATTGATGGGGTGTTTCATGTGTCATTAAGCACATGCAATTTTTGGATTCTCCCAGTGTTTCCCAGTATAACTGTAAACAGGGATAAATTTCTAGATGTCATTTTATTTATAAGGGACAAGCTTGAAAACGCCTCCAGTATTCCAAGATGTTGGCAGAATAGAAGGGAAACAGTTGGCAACAGGATCACAGGTATTGTTGTGCACACAGGGAACAGGATCTGGGCTTTCTAACAGGATTCAAGGATTTTCCCTTAATAATCCTCCTGTTTCAGATGGCTCAAACAGATTACTCAGGAACTGAAATGGGTAGGCCTAAAATCCCAATTATCCCTGATTGTTGGAATCTTGTTCTGGGAAGCATTTGGGAGAGCAGCGCTCGTTTTGGGTTTTAAATCAGAACTTGCAGCTTAACTCTGAAAAAAACCTTTTATAGTGCAGGCTCTGGAAGATGCAACCTGTCACTGAGTGGCAGATTTGTGGTTTGACTTTCAGCTCTCATTTCAAAGCACAGAGAACCCACACTAACCACAACAACAGATAGTTTGGAAGGGGAATCCATCAGCTTGGAGTGATTGTTGCCTGAATATTACTGAATTCCCAGTCCCTGTCATCTGTTCAGGTCTGGCAGACACAGACTGGGATAACCACGAGTATTGGGTCACTAAAAGGTTGTGAGAGGCTGGAAAAGCAGTTGGAACTGCAGGTGTGAATTGAAATTGCCACAATCCCTCTCATTCCAATTTAATTTTTTTTTATGCATTCTAACTTCACACCTTTAGACTAAATTAAATTTGCCCATGTAGTCTCTTAGAGTCAAGCTGTAAGGTAAAGGTTGCAAATTTGTCACTTGAAGGAGTGTGAAAATAAGAAACCCATTTCATCTCACTCTCTAAAAAAATAAGGGTGTCTTTAATGTTTTCCCAAACACATATGAAGAGTTATGATTTAAACATTATTGCCATTCATAAATGTGAGAGGCAAATGAATTTCTGGAAACTGGTTGTTTTTCTGCAGCTAAACTGCATTTTTCTTGAAATGTGGCCAATACAAAGCATTAGGACACTTAAAAATTGCATCATTGCTGATAAAAGAGACTTTTACAGCTTTAATTTTAGATCTGTACTGTTTTAAAAGTAGTTTGGGTTTGCTTGTTTTGTTTTGGTTGGTTGGTTGGTTGGTTTTTTGGTTTTTGGGTTTTTTTTTAGGAAAGTCTTTATCTTGCAAAGATACATTTAAATGCCCTAAATCAGGTTTTACCTCATTTTGCAATCCTTTTGCAAAACAAGACTTCCATGTGAATATGAAAACACCAATGATTTGTATTGATTTTTCTCTTCCTTGTTGGTTTTTCCCTTGATTTTCTTGCTATTCTAAAGTAAAAAAAGTGAAAGATATCCTATAGACCATCTTCCAAATGTGCATAATACATGACCTGGTGCTTAATGTTTTTCAGCACCTTAGAAGCAAGAACATATTCTGGCTTATTATTACATGCATTTGATGAGCTCTCTAATGGTTTGATGACAATATTTAAGTCAGGGTTTCTTGAAGCTAACATATTGTATCACACAAATCAGTTCATTCCATAGGTATCCTAAAATCTGAAGCCTCTGTTTGGGAGCTCAATGAATTGGACTGTTCTGGTGTCTTTATCTGGGATATCAATATTCAGGAACCTTCCTACATCCTGAACGTGCTGATTGCACCTTTTTCCTCACACAAAATCAATTACCCTGCCCTACAGCAGCAGAATTTTAAATAGGTCCAATCCAAACTTGAATTTCACTCTCTGATTTGACCTGCGAGTGTCGTGTGTGTGTGCAGCTCTTCTGTGGCCCTTGTTTAAATTCAGGGTAAGGTCACCAGTGTGCAGCTGATACTGTGGGAGGGCTTTGGAGGAGTTTCTCTGGGCTGTCAGACTGGACTCAAGTTTTCTAAAGAACCATCCCTAATGAGGTTTTTTCTTTGACTTGGTCCTGGCTCACCAAAATTTGGGATTAGCATCCTTCTCTCCCAGCCTGTGTTCTGAGTGCTACCAGAGCCAGTGCTCTGATCCTGTCGGCTGCCATCCAAAAATGACTTTTTTCCAAGGAAAGTCCAAGTTATTATGTGTAGCAAGAGCAGAAGACAGGACCTTTCCTGGCTGGGAAATGGTGAGGAGCAGTGAATGCCTCAGCCTTCTGCTCTTTGTGCAGTTTCGGGAGCAGCCCCTGCATTCGGTAGTTGGTCACTAGATGGCATCTTTGGGTACCGAATTTAGGGGAAAAGCATCTCGAACGTTTCGTTTGTGCTCATTCTTTTTTCAGTTCACTCTTAACTCTTCCTGGGTATAAAAACTTAAGAAAGGACAAGCCAAGGCAGCAGGAGACAGGGGAGGGAGGAAGCATTTTTCTGTATTTTTTGTACTTTCTGAGCAGTGGGGTTCATCTTGAATTCTAACAATTATGTGTAAACATTTTGGAATATTTTTCTAGGTAATATCTGTGGAAATGTTTAGATTATGTATGAATGCAGATCTAGGAATCTGTCATTTGTGGGTTTTTTTCCCCACACTCCTTACAGATGACAGTCAATGACTAGGAAATATTCCAGATAAAATCACATCTTCAAAGCACTTAAGACTGAAAGCAACCACTCAGCAGTTAGCAGCAAGGATTTCCAGGTTAATACCAAAACAACTTCTGCAGGAAAGATGTCCAGCACTCTAATCCTTACAAATTAAGATATCTTTTTATACTTTTATATAGAAATACGTAGAAGCTGCTGTCCAAATTCTTTTGATTTGAAGGTTATGTTGATCTCTTTCCTAAAACCAGCTGAAGGTGAGGGTAACTCAGTAGGTGGCAGTCCTCTTAAACTAAAGAAGAAAATGTGACTATCAGAGAGTGGGATTTGAATGCACTGAAGTGTTTATTAAACATTTCTATGTCATACAAAGTCACTGTGGCTTGACTGCCATTTATTTGGAATTCTCCAAGTTATTGACACTTTCTTTCTCCTGTCTGGAATTGTTCTGTAAAATCGTGATAATAACCCTCTAAGTGTTAAATGTATTGGAGAAAATTCTTTTTGTAGACTTCTTCTCCCAATGCTTGTCTGTGTGTCTAGAGCTTGTTTTGGGTTTTTTTTTTCTTTTTGTGCTTTTCACACAACAAGAAGGATCTGTCACTCACAGCTCACCCAGTGTTTTCATCTGACTTTCTTACAGGATGATCCTCAGAACGGGAATCACTGTTGTCTCTCAGTTCATGATCTGTGCTGTTAAAAATCTCCTCTTGCGCTGTTCCCAGAGAAGTTGAATCCTTTGGGAATGGTGTCAGCTGCCTGTTTCCCTTTCCCCCTGTGGCAAAGGTGCTGTGCCATGGATTTGTATCCATGATGCTGTAGGATCCATCACCCAAATTGTTTCTGAATCAAAGAGAGGGACCTACCTCTCTTTGCTTCAGCCCTCTTGGTTACCATGGCAGGGAACAGATGCTGGTTTTTGATCTTACCTACACTCTGGATTTGTTACCCCAGCAGTGTGCAAACCATTTGGAAAGCAACAGCACAAAAATACATCCATTTAAAATAAAACAAGCCAGAGCTTCAGCTGTGTGGAACAGTGTGAGTTCCAAACCTGTTAAATATAACTCCTGTTGCCTTCATCCCCCTGTGTGTTTGCTTCACTCCCAGCCCCTTTCAAGGAGCCTACAATCCCTCCCCCTTGTGTGAAAGCAGTGCACTCAGAGATAATTTAAAATAAAGCCAAGGGAGTTGCTTGTTTTCCTGGAGCACAGAAGGTGTAGGTGTCAGAGGCAAAAAGCTCTGATAACCTGCTTGAGCTGCTCTGAAAGTGTTGTGGACACGTGAGGGGCTGAAGGGAGATTCTGATCACATTCAGGAATTTTTGACAGTGACTGTGGCTTGTCCTTTTCCCACGTGTTTGGCCAGATGTAGAGTGCAGGGGAGAAAATGTGGCAAAAATACAAATATTGCCAAGGAGGTCACTGAGGATGAGGCCAAAGATGTCTGAGAGAAATGAACAAGTGTTGAATAAATGTCTTACACTAGGGGGATGGTGTAAAAGTGAAAATTCACATGAACTTTGCTGCTGCAGTTGTTTCCAACAGCTGCTGTATGTGAAGGTGTGAGGGGATGACTTCTGTGGGTTTTATCCAGATAGGGATTGTGTATGTGTGATAAATAAATCATGGAAGAGATAATCAGAGAAAACTGCTGTGTCCTGGGAAGCACTCACAGCAAATCTGTATTGTAGAGGTCTAAAATAAACAGATGTGTGTTATTTATTATAGTGTTGTCCACTAGAAATAAATATGGTTTTAAATGTAGTGGGATTCCATCCCTTTGCATAATGTACTGGAAATACAGCAAGTGGAGTAGAAATAATTAAATGAAAAGAGAGTGGTTGATGGTCCTTTAATCTTTTTATGTGCAACATAAATGCCAAAGTAAAGTACACAACCCTAATAGCTACTTAATGGCCATGCAGGATGCTGTGCAGTGGGCAAATAACTCTGCAAATGAAGAACTGCTGCAGAAATCCTTAAAAAAAGGGAGGAAGGAAGCAACACAGGCTTTGACTGGGTGGAACTATGAAACAGACTTTAATGGGATATCACCTTATCACTGCTGTGCTTGAGTGGGCAGAAATAAGACAAAATCACCTTCTGTTATCTTGGGAATGTCTTTGAGATCTCTGGTGATCAAAGGCATCATTTGGGGCTTCCCAGTGTCTGTAACCTCTGGGGATAAGGGGAGGAATCACATTCTGAGGTTGTGCAGACTGCAGAGATGGATAAATCCTGAGCTAAATTCTGTTTCCAGACTGATGTGTGGATATGACAGGAGATCACATCATCTCCCCTTGCTGTTGCTTATTCCAAGTGGTTCTTGCTGCTTCAGGGTGTTGAAAATGCCCAAAGTTAGGTGTGCTTGGGACTTTTCTAAAATGTCTTTAGTAAGTGCCTCTTACAGAGGAGGGCAGCTTGAAGTGTTGATTTGTGCAGTGGAGCAAAAATTGAAGTGGGCAAAATTTCAGTCAAAGTTTAGTTTGGAAATGTACTTATTAGCTCTGATAATGGAGGCAAAGAAAATAGATCCATAAGTGCAGTTTCTAAAATAGAACCAAAATAAAACAGGAGAGACTTTGGCCTGGGAAGTGTCCTCTCGGATTTTACATCAATCAAATGTCTACATTTAAATTACACTCAGTTTATAAAATTTAGAGGTGTTTTTCTCCTCTCTGTATTTTGAACAAAGCTGATGAGGCCTTTTCTTCCTCTGATTTCTAATCTCCTGATTTTTTGAGTAAAGAAGTCCATTTCATTAGCTCTCTAATTATGTATTCAGGAAACTGCTCATTTCCCTGGCTTTTTTTTGGCTAATGACCACTCCGCTTCACCTTATCTCAAAGCAAAATGTATGATGGCTTTTATTCCCTCAGGAATAAAGCAGATGGCATTGAGCACAACATCTGGGGGGGAAAGACTCAGATCTTTGAAGTGTTTTTAGTAAAGTAAACACTGTTAAAATGCAGTGATGGATTGCTGGCTTTACCTTGAATATCCCTGGATGGAAGGCAGGTTCTCTTAGTTCCTAACTATTTTGAGTGGTTTGTATCTAGAGACAGGATTAGAAATTGATGTGTTCCAGCAGTATTTCAGTTGATGACATTTTGTGGAGAGAAATCTTCCAAAAATCAGTGTTATTCCTGCTTCTGCTCTGGGAGGAGCACCTGATTCCCAGTCCTGCAAACACCTCAGTGGTGCTGGGCTGCTGCTGTCAACACACAACATTGCAATTGATTTTTGTGATTACAGGCCAACAAAACAAATCAAGATGAATCTAAAGCTGGCAGAGTGCAGCTGACTCTAAATCCCACACTGTGAATAGCAAATCCACCTTTATCTGCCTCATTCCTGTTACCCATTTCTAGATGAGGCTTCTTCTTTTAAACAATATTATCTTAAAATTTGACATAATAACATTCTGGAGGTGACAAGTTGTCAGCTTCAGGTTATGTGATGAGGGAGGAGATGATCTAAAAGCAGGTATTTGTCCATTTTCTCCTGAAATGCTGGTGGTTTGTGACAAGTCAAGGTGCCCTAGCAGTCCTGTGAAGAGTAATTAGACAGTGATGCATGAAAGAATGATTGTTTAACCAGTTGGATCTTTGTGAGTGTCAAAAGAACTCTTCAAGCTGTGCAAATCATTATCACTCTGAGGTGTCTTGTGCTGTCTGTGTGCAGGATTAGGGTAAATAATGAAATGGGATTTTTTTTTTTAGTGATATATTTGGAGGATTACATTTGCATGGCCTCTTTGTGGATTAAGTTTGGATGTGCTGAGGAGCAATTTATATGTGAGAAGGAGATAAAGAAGAAGGTGGGAGTGTGATTATCAAGCACAGAGAGATGGCTAATCCAGGTGGGCTTAATACACTCAATTACATTTTGAAAAAGGAATAAACCTACTAAGTACAGATCTCAATTAAGTGCATCCCATCTTTGAGATGCCACTGCAAAACAAAAACAATATCAAATTCAAAATCTCTCCCACTTCTTTTTATTTGCCTTCTTCCATTCAAATTTAAGAGGTCACTAAGTCCACAATATAAAAGCTTCTAACAGCTCAAGGCTGTATTTTCACATTTTCACCTTGCGTGTTTCACAGTGGTTTTGGGAGGTTTTGGGAGTTGAGAGGCTCAAGCTTTTTACATCATTCCTCGTTAAGAAATACCCAGACCATTTGATTTCTTTAGTTGTAACATTTTACAAATCTCACAACTAAAAATCTTTTAAGTACGAAGATGCAATGTAATTACTTTTTTGTTATTAGTGTATAGGCATCAAGCAGGATATGTAATGGAATTTCAGGAATAAGTCAGTCTTAGGAGAATTCATTTCCATTTCACTGCTTGCTTCCAAGAATTAGTAATTAAGGCTTGCAGAAAACATATGGAAATCACAAGTTGATTTTGCTATTCCTGCTTTTGTAACCTTTGGGCACCTTGGAAATGGGTTTGGACAATCAAACAACAAATGTACTTTTTTATCATTAAACTTCCAAGCTTAAAGCTCAGGTGCTTTTTCAGCTGCACAGCTTTAAAGCAGATTTATTGCCTGCCTTTGGTGTTTGCTGTGGTCTCTGGGATGCTGTTTGCACTCCCTGTGCCTCAGGTACCTCCTTCTCTAAATTGCAAAGCTTTTCTGAGGAGAAACCTCATGAATGTTGACCCACAGCAACAAACTGGTGTTTTATGTGTTCCATTTCAGGGCTGATTTTCACTTCTATTCAGGCAATTTCATCCTAATCGCATTATCTGAATTATTTTTGTTTAATTTCTGTAATACTTGTTTTACAAGTATTTATCCTACACTTGCATGTTCAGATATTTTTCCAAATTTCTGTAAAATCCTACACTTTTTAAAACTTTCACTGGATTTTGGGGAAAACCAGGCAAAGCACTCTTCAATTTAACCAGTGCACAATTAAAAGCCATCTAATTTTCTAGTGATCCATTCATGGGGGGTTTCAAATTGTGTTATACATAAAACTTCAGTTTGTGTCACAGAAGAGCTCAAAAATCTTAATTTCAAAAACAATTTTACTGTCACATTTAAAAGAAATCCTTAATCTAGATCCAACTAACAGGTGAAAAATGAAACTTGAAGGGGATCTGGCTTGAGGCGTAGATAAAAGATTGTCAGATTTGAAAAGACCTACTTTGTGCACCTTTTTGTGAAGATTTCAGCAGGTGGAGAAAAGGCATTAAGTGAAATTGCAAGAACTAACAGAGAGGATAATCTGTATATCTCAAGCTGATTTTTAGTGTGATCTTCTGGTGTTCTTAATGTATACTTATGAGCCTTCCCCTTTCCCCAATCATTCTGGTTTTTACATCCAATAAATTTGAATGAAATTAATTGACTTTATTCCCAGAGGTGCCTTGGTGTCAGCAAGGAGAACCCCAAGCAGATAAAAACCTCAATTCTCCATCTCCTGAGCGCTTCCTTCAGCAGATGTTCCCAGTATAGATGGAGAGTGCTCAGCTGTGGTCCATAAATACCACATTAATCATCTGAGAGGCCTTTTCCTGCACAAGTGTGTTTCCTCCTCCTCAGTTCCTCCCGTTTGAGGCCTAATTGCAATGTTTATTGGCAGAAATTGCATTAATTTCAAGTAGGTTTGGCATGGGGACTGCACACTGCTGGTGTGCACAGGTAGCACAGAGAGCCCAGCTCAATCTGTGCTCCAGCACTGTTTGTTCACTCAGTCACCACACTTTTTATGAAGAATGACAGCCACATCTGCAAAATGGGACACAGACAAGCAGAACTTGACAAAATTGTCATTGGAATTTGAAAGCTATTTTTTGTCAGTGTTTTATCAGCTCATTCTTCAGGAGTGAGGGGAATTGGAAGAATAACAGGGTAGTAACAGTAAGTTCAGATGGTCTGAAATTGCTCTTGAAATGTTTGTTCAGAATCACCAGCACAGTCCCTGTTCCACAGTGTTTGAACTTTTCCTGTGGGACATGAAGGAGGAACAGGCTGAGTCCAGAGCAGTGGGAATGAGGCTTGGGAAGGGTCTGGAGTATCAGAGGTGTCTGAGGGTGTCACCCTGGTTTTGAAGTCTTTTCTAAGACTTCTGTAATGTTCTTCATATTGGAGTCAGAAATTCCAGATGTCACAGTGGACACAGAAAGAGCCACACGAGGACACACTGGTGAGCAAAGCAGGGAAAAGAAGCGAGTTTATTTACAAAACTCAGTTTTATACATTTCCTGTGGGGCCTGTGGATTGGAGGATGGAATTCCACCTCTCAACCCACATTGGTCCAGCCAACTGTCAATCACCTTTCTCCTCCCACCTAGAAATACGTGAACAATGAAAGAGTTAGCAACACATGGCCATTGTTTATAGTAGAAAGTGTGATAAGGTAACATTTCTGACTCCAGTATGAAGAACATTATAGAAGGCTTAGAAAAGTCTGCAAAACCAGGGTGACATGAGGGAGCTGAGGGTTTGGTTCAAGCTGGGGAAAAGGAGGCTCCAGGAGGGATCTTCTGGCTCTCCACAATTTCCTGACAGGAGGGGGCAGCCAGGTGGGATTGGGCTCTGCTCCAGGGAACAGGGACAGGACAAGGGGAAACAGCCTCGAGCTGTGTCAGGGGAGGTTCAGATTGGATATTAGGAAGAATTCCTTCATGGGAAGAGTGGCCAGGCATTGGAACAGTGGTACTGGAGCCATGTGGACGTGGCACTTGGGGACATGAGTTAGTGGTGGCAACATTTGGGCTCAGTGATCTCAGAGGGCTTTTCCAACCTCAGTGATTCCATGATCCTACAATTCTGTTATCAGCAGAGACCCAGCTGTGCCTGAGCTGCTGTGCTGTGGTTGCACATGGATGTTCAGTGTTGTATTGATCAGAATTTACATTTACATCCATTGTTTTAAGGCTCGTTAGCCCTTTAATGCAGATCAAAGCTTTCACTGTCTTATTACTCATCAAAATGACTCAAGTGAAGTCTCTTTGACCAGAGAGGTTTTCAGGTCCTGTGGATTTTCATGGCAAAACAAATGTGTGGCATCAACTCCATTTGTGTTTTGCAGCAGTTACTGTCTGACTTCACTGTGTGCTCGTTACGTGAGAGGTATTTTTATTGCATTTTTTTCTCCCTCTTATAAGCAGCAAAGGAGTGGGTTTAAAACAAATGCAAAGCAGTATTGTTTTTAGAACAGTGCAACAAAATATAGAAGTGATAGCTGTGGCACATTTCTGATAGCTGGGCTGAATCATCTCTGTTCCCCTAATGGCATGCGCGTAATTGCTCCGGGTTCTCAGGCGTCCTTCAGCCGCACTTATTTAGATTAGTGACTGATGCATTTCCATGGAAACCTGCAGCAGGGAAAAAAAATCCCACTTGGTACAGCGTGGAACTGGAGGGACGTGGGCTCTGAGCCTCGTGTAGAATGAGGCTTCCCAGCTGTGGTCAGCTTGGTTTGAGGTTGTTGTTGTGGTTGCTCTCTGCAAAGGAGCTGCCAGCAGCGTTTTGTGTAGCAATGTGGAGCTCTTGTCAAATCCTACACTCCTTGATAAGCTTCGGCTCTCTGAGCGTAGTTGCAGGAGCAAATGTTGAAATGAAATGTCTGGGGTGCTTTTCTCTGTGAGGATGCAGAAGCACCCAAACCCCAGGTAAGCTGGTGAGGAACTGGCTGGACAGTCAAGGTCCAAGAGTGGAGCTCATTTTGGAGGTGTTGTGTGGAGCTTTAATGAAGTTTGGAAGTGCTACTGGCAGGAATGGGAAGGTTTTACATGATCTCCATCACTAAAATGCCTGGAAAATATAATTACTTTTAAAACCTTTGCACAGTACTGTTGGTTTTCTCACTATCTGGTACAATCTTTATGTGCATTACCTAACATATAATATCTGATTTTTAGTGCTTTCTTAGAAAACTCGATTCTCAGCATTCTCAGTAATTTGTTCTAATTTCTAGGAGTGTTTAAAGTTGCCACATGAATTTTCGAATGAGTTAATTTCAAGTAATTGCCCTTAAGTGTCTATACAATGCTGTAAGGGCAAGTACCTTCCATACTTTCCAAAAAAGTAGAAATGTGTTTGGATTTGGCTCCTTTCCTGCTGCAATCATCCTGATTATTTGGATTATTTATCTCCAGGAGTAAGCACTCAAACCAATGGTGATAGTTTCTCCTATTTGAAAATTAATTATCCTGTGGCCTGGCTCTGAATCCTGTGTTACTTAGCAGTCATCAATGCAAAGTATCTCTAACCATATCTAGAAATGATTTTGATATTTTATATATGTCCTTTATTTTATTATATCTATACATAGCCATATCTGTATATTGTGATAGAGCACCACAAGTTCTGTTGCTAAAGTCTGATACTCCTGTTAAAAGTGCTGTGGTGTTTCTAAGTTATTTTTCTTTTTGTGCTTTTGAATTTTTAGTTGGATGTTGTATTTCGACACAGGCAACAGCGTGGCAAGGCAGGAATTCTTCCTGGTGGGGAGGGAACTTCCACATCCACAGCTCCTTGTTCCACCCTCATCTTCCCCTCCCTGGTCCTGTGTAAACCTGGGTGCCAGGTTAGCTCAGCAACATCCTGCTCTGAGCTGTTTCTTCACTCTGACTGGAGTTATAACATTAAATTAGAAGTTATTCTGAGGCCCTTAACAGTGGAAATTGCCAAGTGTTTCTCTGTTTCTTGGGTTTTGGTCATGTTTTATCCACAGTGAAAAGCAGACTGCACACTCAAGGCAGAGGGAGTGCTGTGGTGGAAAAGATCGTGAGGTTCTAGGAACTTCCCACGTATCTCCCATGCTCAGCAGCTTCTTAGGTATTCAAAATTTAATCTGTTATTGAAGGCAGAATTTGACAGATCATTGATCCTGAGTACAGCTGGTGGAGATTTAGACTTGAATGAAGCTTCGTGTAAGGGAGGAAATTGAGGGGAAACATTTGTATCACCATTGATGATAAAAGTCCGTAATAACTCTTGTTGAAATTTGCTGTACATGAAAATTAATGATTTTTGAAATGGAATAGAAGAATGGCTTTCCAGGGCCTGTTTTTCCTTACTCAGCCCAAAATAATTCCCCATCTGTTCTTTCCAACTCCGAGTGCACAGTGACCTTCTCCCAAGCAGTTGGTTGCCTTGGTGGGGCTGTAAACACATCTCAGGTAGGAACAGTCCCTGTCATGCTGAGCAGACCACAGCTCCTGCCACACAAACAGAGCTCCTTCATAAACCTCTGATGGAATTTCCCTACATTTAATGCAAAGCTGCTGCACTGAGGCAAAGTCATTAAGCCAGGCTTCACCTGCCCTTTGCTACAGCCCATCATTTTGGGTGATGCTGCTGCCATCAGTGAGAACACTGGTATTTGCAGGGAATGTTTGAACTGCTTGCTGGAAGGATGAAAAATGTGAAATCAGGTGTTATGATGAAAAACCTTCTCATCCTGAGTCAGTTCCACAGAGCTGGAACATGACACCACCTGAGCTGTGTAAGTGAACAAACCATCCTGACCTTCAGGATGAGGTTTGCAGCAGATGACAGCGCCAGCAGGCAGCTCATCAAGACTTCTTTGTTCTCCCTGAATTTGCAAAGCAAGATGCCTTTATTTGTGTGTGCAGGAGCACTCTGGGATTGACACTTTGGGAGAGCTGGTTTTTAGCAGGCAGGTGTACATATTGTCAGGCCATGATGAAAGGTTAAGCAAGGTGCACTGAGGTTGCTTTGTTTTGCCCTGAGTGTGTAAAACTGGGTATTTCAGCAAGAATCCAACTAGGTGCACATGGACCAAAGCCTAGAAACTCTGAGGACAACATCCAGCTTTTTGCAAGCTCTTCACCCTTTTGCTTTAAGATCCATTTTACTCTGTAAAGCAAGAGGGGGAAAATAAGAAATCTTGAAATCTTTCCTCTCCCAATTAATTTCCTTCGATGAGATCACCCAGAGCTATGTCTGTGCCTCTACCAGACACTGAGTGGGTTAATCCTCTGCACCAGCTGAGCCCATGGACACAGAGCTGCCAGGGATGGGTTGGAAATGAGGGGCAGAGGGAAAGGAGACCCTCAAAAACCCAACAGGAGAACTTAGGGAAAGATCAGGCGACCACTACCACATTTCAAAAATATTCTGCAAACGAGGGAAGAGCTGCAGAGTTCCAGATTTGTGCAAAGAGCTGGTGAAATTAAGACAGTAAGAAGCAAATGCTTCCACAACTACTTGCTAGGGTTTTATTTTCAGGTGAGGTTTTTGTTAAATTAAAGGAAAAGTGATGACATAACTGCCTCTCTGGCAGGTCGAAGTTGCATATTTCAGTTATTGAGGTTTCTCTTGCAAACCAACTTGCTGATTCACTCCCTTGATCAGCCAGTTCAGCATCCTTCATGGGTAAACAAATTCACTGTATTCCAGCTAATCTTCCTCTAAGGATGAAGGAGGGAATCAACACTCAGTCTTCCTTACTTTTTCTGAAAGTAAGATTTTGTAGGGGGAAAAAAAAAGGCAGGAGGACATCCAAGGATTTGGTATTCTAGTCAAGTTGTCCCTGAGACATTTTTATGCTTATTCTCAAATCTGAAAAACTTCAAAAATCATGTAAGATTTGCTACTTCTCTGTTTTAACTGAAAAAAAAAAAAAATGGTTGAGAGCATCATATCTACAGAGCACTGGGACTTAACCAAAAAAAAAAAAAATCATCCACAAACTGAAACAGGAGAAAGTGAACCATGAATTAAAGGTTTTCATTAATTTACCATTTATAATGCCTTCATCATCTTTTCTCTTGATCCTCAGGTTTATTCCTTCAAATGAAGCATAAATTTTTTTACCTCAGCTTTGCAAAGAGATGAAAAAGATAATTGTAGTTTCTTCTGAATTCTTGGGTGGTGCCATACCTGCAGATTTCACTTTCACGAGTTTTTATAACCCTTTATCAGAATCAATGCTCAAACAGTTTATAGAGAAAATTTCCATTTCTATTTCTTCATCCCATTTTTTGTACATTTTTTAGAATCCATAATCCTACTCCATGTGATTTGGAGGATCCCTGAACTTCACCTTTCCTATGGCTCAATTGAAATGCTCAAAAAAACCAATAAGAAATGAAATGTCAAACAGTTGTATCATAGGCCTGAAAAAACTTCCCACGTATCACCCTTTTCATGTACCATGTTTAATAGAAAATCCAGTTTTGATCAATCTCCATTTTCTAAGGGGAAAGGGGAATAAGTAAAATAAGTTGCTGGGACTTCACAGGTTGTGGTATGAAGACTATTTTTATCTTTTAATGTGATTATTTTCTGGGCCATCATTTGGTATGGCAGATACTTTGGATATACTTGGGGTAGAAGAATGTGTGCTCTTCTTAGTGATGTTTTCAATCCCGTGAACTTTTTCTCGACTTTTTCTTCTGGCCAAATTTGCATTAATTTAAGGAAAAACTTGTATGATAGGAGCCATAAATGTTGGGAAAGGGTTTTTCCCCCAGGAAAGGGAAGGTGCAGAGGGAAGGCCTTGCCCTCTGCCACTGTTTGGGGTGTTGCACCTGCAGAGAGCTGTACCTGGACATCTCTAAATGCCTGTTGGGAGTGAAGCATCCCCCAGGGCTGTCTGTAGGGAAGAGGGGAGGAAGAAGGAAAAGTGTAGGAACTCCAGATGCTGAGAATTTTGGACTCTCTGTGCTGGCAGGCACAGAACTCCAGGGAAGCTCTGCATTTGACCTGAGACCTTAAAACAGGCTTCCAAAAATGAGTGACAGTGCTGGGATCATGGGGATGTAGTTTGGATAATATTGTGATCTCACAGGGTGAAAAACTGAGATTTGGGATTTTAGTGGTAGTGATATATGGGAGCCAAGATGGAGAATTTTGGATTAGTTGTCTTTTTGCACCTTCCTCTTCCTTCTTCATGAATCTGGGTGGTTTTCTGTTATTGGGTGAAATAACATTGCAGGTTTCAGGTGATCACAACTGGATTAGAAACATAAATAATATAGATGTCAAGTGTTTATTGGATAATTGGGACTTAAGTAGCCTTGAATAGACACCATTCTCAACTTGTTAGGGAGAACTCCCATCTTGTGAGTTTGTAATAGATAAGGATAATAAATTTCACAGTGAGACTTCACAAACAAAGTCTCCTGGGTTTTATTCTCCCTACCTTGGAGCAGGAAAGAGCCAGGAATTCCAGCAGAAATGTTTTGGGGTGGAGATGAAGCCTGCCTTTACCCACCAGTGGTGTCTGGGGAGAGGCTGCTGCTCTGTTTTGCCTCCCAGTATCCCACAAATGCTGCTGTTCCCTCCCGTTTGCTCTGTTCATCCTGTGGATTATCCTGGTGGCTCTGAACCTTTCCTAGAGTGCTGGCAGAGCGTTCCCGCGCAGTTTCCTTGGAAACCCGGCGCAGAAATGCCCTGTGAGGAGCCAGCAGTGAGCAGAGCAGGAATGGAGATGGTTGATTTGGGATTTTTCCCCCCTCCTGGTTTTTTACCCTGCCCAAATAATATCAAATTTGTAAGCAAGATGCTCCGGGCAGGAGCACCGGGGTGGGAACGGGGCTGGCTGCTGGAACAGGCCCACGATTGTTAGGTGGGCTGAAACAGGGCACCAGTGGCCTGATCTGTGTGGTTCAGAGTCCAAAATTTGATTTCTTGCTTTTCGTGGCAGTGACCTTTCAGCTTTTGATAATGTCTGCAAGACATGTTTGAGTCCTGCGGTCACTTGAGAGACCGAGACAGAAAATCTACAGAGAATCTAAGGGAAGTCCTGCGTTTATTTGGAGGAAAGCCCTCAGCACTCCTGAGGTGGAGGAAGGAGGAAATGTTTGCCATCTACACTTTCTCAGTGCTCACCCCTCTTTGAACCCTATCAATTGTGTTCTGGAAGGGCAGGGTTTGAGCCTGTTGCTCACTGAGATGTCTGTAAAAATAAATGATTCTAATAAAGAAACAGCTGAGGCTTTATTATTTGGATTGCCACTCTTGCCCAGGGCACAGGGCTTATTTCTGCTGCAGATCCACTGGCTTCAGTGGAAAATGGACCCGGAAAAAATTGTTGTGTTCTTATTTACTCTGGTAAAATATGGGCTTCTCAAGAGCTCTAGAAATTTCAACTGATATCCCAATGTTCCTCTTTTCTGGCAATGGAAAGGAAACTGGACCTTTTTTGCAAACCCTGGTGTTCTGTTCTGCCTCTTAGAAAAACTTTTTGAACTGACCCAGCTTGATGTAGGGATTTTTCATCCATGGTGACAGATGTTCCTCTCAGTAAGAAAGCAATATTATTGAAATAATTATCTTTATTAAAATTAAACTACTAAATCATGCTTTTCTAGACCTTCTTGTCCATATCTTCCTGCTGCTCTTTCTAATCTCTCTGCAGCCAGGTTTATGAAGAAATCCTCAAAAGATTCTGTGGGTAAAAGCTTCTTAAATAATGATGGGGTTGTTAGTCTTTTACTGCAAAGCATTTTGATAAAAAGTGCTGATCTTGAGAAAAGCTGGGACATAAGAAAGGGTTCACATCCAGGGAAACCTGGAGCTAACCCTTTGGTGCTAATATACCTATGGCAGTGTTACTGTGCTATATTTGGCTGGAATTCAGAACAGCATTTGCCAGGCGTTTGCCTATGGGTTCTTTGTGTTCTTTTGTCAGGTCAGAGAATGGAATCCTTTTCCTTTTTGAGTCCCCAGTTCATTGTGGTGGCAGATTCCTGGTGCTCCCCACACTCCTGGGTGTGTGTAGTCACTGTGTGCCGGGACAGCCTGGAACTGGAGGAGAGGGGAGGAGAATAATTAGAGAATTTAACACAGCAGCCACTCAGCCTGCAGTTCAGCGCCCTGCAAGGCTCCTGTTTGCCCAGACAATCCCTGAGTGCACCCAGAGGAGAGGGGGAAACAGGGGTGGGGAGCAGCTCCAAACTGCAGGAAGGTGCTGGCCCTGCAGTCCCGGGGAGCTGAACAAAGCTCTGTGCCTTGCTGTGCCTTCCCATCCCTCCCACCCGCCTTGGATTCCATGGAGCACTGAAATATCTGAAAACAGATCCTGCAGGGAACATCTGGCTCCTTAAGGCTCTTGCTCTGAGATTTCAAGATATTCTTCATCATAATTTATTTCTTGTAATTGTTTCTGAGGGACTCGCTAGAACAGGCCAGGGGGAAACTCAAAGTGCATTCCACATTTATGATTTTCTCTGTTTCTTCTGCTTATGTCTCTTGGTATGGACCCGATTTTTAGGATGGCAGGACAAAAGAATGTTGATGGGAAACAGATGATGATGTTGTGCAGTAGGAGCAGGAATTTTGAGTAAAGGAAAGGCCTTTTAGGCAGAAAATACAGATTGTAGGTGAGTTACAAAGGGACAAAATAAACTAAATTGTCAAGTAGAGTTCATATTATAATAGGGATTTTCTCCCTCACTAGCTATCCTGGAAGATGGAAGCTGACTAGTCTCCACAAAATATATATCAATGTAAATATATCTGGTTTTTCCTAGTAGTGCTTTTCTTGGACTTAGCCAGTTGGTGCACAGCTCTGAAGAAATAACGTTCATCCTCTTTTAGCCAGCTGCAACCTGCACGTACATTTCCAGCTGGAATTTCTCTGTATTACAGATGTATTTGTGTTTATGCCTCCAGCTGGGGGCATGATCCAGTTGCCTGTCAGCTGCACTGGTTAAAGCAAGGAAAAAGGCATTTTTCCCACCCTTCTTCCCAAAGTCTGCCTCCCAGGACCTTCTCCTGCTCCTTGGCTGTGTTCAGAGCCCTTCCATGCCGTTCTTTTTCTCTCTGCAGTCTTGGCCTTGGTCATTTGAGAGCACCAATCCCTCAGTCGTTTGTGCCATCCTGAAAAGCTGTGCCTTGAGGGTTCTGTCTGGCTTGGGGAATTAATAAAATCTGTTGGGTTGTGTCAGGCTGTCCTTCCATGGAGAGGCCCCCAGCTGTGCAGATGAGACTTTCATCATTGTAATCTAAACCAGAAACTTTTTCATCTGATTTTTGAATCTGATTTTTGATGTCTCTTAGCCAAACCAAAGGTGATTCCATAGGAGGACCAACATGTGGTTAGGCAAAAAGCATCGATTTGCATATTCTGGCTGTTTTCCCAACTTTTCTGATATCTGTTGCAGATTTTTCTTTCTTTCTTCTTCTTCTATTTTGCCTCTTGGCTCTAAAGACCCCAGATATTGGATGCAAAAGTTTTTGCCACTGAAAATGTGAGTGGAGCTTTAAAACTTGTGAATGATGTGATTCATGATCTCCAAGATGTTCTCCCCTGTTCACCTGATGTGTCTAATGTGATAAAAGAATTTCTCCAAAGCCACCTTTTTTTTTCCAGAATGCCTTGACACTACGTTCATTCACTTTGGGGGAATATAAACAAATGCTTCAGCACTTGATTAAGAAATACAGAAGTATTGAAAATCCTTTTTTCTCTGTGCAGAAACACGAATAGATAGAACAAAGAAGCTGTTTAGACACTACACGGTTGGATCCTACGACAGCTTTGATGCTTCAAGGTAAGAATTTTTGCTTTTGGTTGCAATCTGTTTACAAAACCTGCCCAGGTTTTATTTAATTGTTACTTTTGGTTTAGGCTTTGGAGGGGAAGAGGGGAGCAGATCACTAAACAGAGCTTCTGAGGGTACCACTTAACTTCAAAATTGAGTTTACTTTGTTCATATGGGATACGTGTAGAAAATTTGGGACCTGTGAAGTCATGAGTTTCATGTTTGTTTTGGGAGTGGTGGAGGAGATTTGTTGTTCTGAGCAGTAATTTTGGAACCTGAGTAGAACTGAAGCTGCTGAAAATGAGAAATTAGATTATTTATTTGTGGAGAATTCACGGTTTTAAGCAGATTCTTCTCCCCCATGGATGTACCTTGGACATACAGCTGACTGCTGGTAGAAAGGATGACCTTTCTACCAGTTAGCTTTCTCAGTTAGCTTTTGGTGTCTTCTTGAGGAAATTTTGGTGGCACACTGGAATTATTATGCTTTTCTCCTGAATGTCCAATTGCAGCTTGGGTTTGGTTTTGGTTTTTATTTTGTTTTCAAGGAAACCACATTTATTGTAGGAGCAAAACTCTAAAATGTGTAAAGCAGTGGCAGCGTTTCATGTAGCACAATATTAAAAAAAAGAAGAAAAATGTGATAACTGTTGGTTTTGTTCTGTGATCTTAGATTTTGTTCTGAGGTTTAGGCAGTTTCTATGAGAGTTGAACAATTTGGGGAGGGAGTTCCCAGCTGGACATGGTGTGATTGACTGAGGGAGTCTGATGATGGTAAAGTTGTCAAAAGAAGCAGCGAGCCCATCCTCTGAGCCAGGCTCTGCAGGGCAGACTCACTTGTTCCTGAGGATATTTGCAGTGAGAAGAGTTGGCTTTTTTCAAGATTCTTTGAGTGATCCTTAGCCCACAAAATCCATATCCTTGTCTCTGTATTTTGGTGTGAATGGATGGGGTTGTTTCTGCAAATGAGAGGGTCTTTGTCTGCTGCATGTTGCCTCAGAGATATCAAACAATTCCACTTAGAAATCTCCTTCTACTGTCTAACAACAGATTTTTTTTTCACTAGAAAGTGTCAATTTCATCAAAACCTTCTTTTCCACTCCTCTAGTTTGTTTTTTTTTTAGGTTGTTGTTTTATTCCTCTATTGTTTTGAGGTCTTTTCCTAAAGGTATTGGATTTGTGCAGTGCAACGGTAAAGCTCTCAAAAATCTACCTTACCTGATTCAGGACTGAGCAGGAGAGATAATCAGGAAAAAATGAACTTTTCTACAGCCTTGTATGAATTAGGTATGAAGTGTGTCTGCAGTTGATATCTATTAATTGTCTGAGTAGAGAGAGGGAAAGCAACAGAGTTCTCCTGGTGAGGTTTGGAAGAAAACTCCTTGAGTTTCCACAGAGGATTCCAGACCCAGTGGATCCATTTGGAAGGGTAACAGTGGAAATTGAGAGGAAAAGGTAGGAGGAGCCAGAATTGGTGTGAAATTCCAAGAAATACAGTGGAAAGGTAGACTTGCTTGACACATTTATTCAGCAAAGTATGGTAAATGTAGAATTTTTGTAATGTAACACCAGGAAAACAAAACAAAGAAAACAATAACACACCAAGTTGTGTTTCAGGCACTTGACTGAGGCTACAAATCAGCTTTTTGTACCTCTGAACAGTGATTTTGCTGGTATTGCTGCTAGAGCAAAAAGAATTTGCATTTCAGAACCTGTCTGGAGATTAATGTCTCTTGGTGGTACATCCAGATTTGATTCCTCACAAGGCCTTCTTCAGGGAGGGGAATCATTCAAAGAGGCAAACAAGGTGTGAGAGTGAGAGCAATTTTTGATATTGCCAGATTTGTATTGCCTTGATGACTTCCTCTGTTATCATTTCGTATCAAAGTCGGGGAAGAATGCATTAGAACAGATTTAACGCTGGCAGCAAAGGTTTAATCAACATTTGTCAGGAGGCAATTGTGCCTCTGTGCTAAGAACAGCTCTGAATCCAAAGTATTCACAAAGCTGATCCAGTTCCTTTCTGGAGATGATGTGGGGGAGTGAGGGGAAGTGTCTGCTCCTTTCTCTCTTTGCTTCTCCCTCCCAAAGGGCAAAAATTGCTGAGTGGAAACACTCTGTTCAGAAATCTATATTAATGGGCTTATTCACATGCAGGAAAATACATTGTACATGGCATTTTTCATCTTGAGGAAAATGTGCAGCTTGAGTAATGGAGGTTCATTAAATCCTATTTCAGCTTTGCATAAGAGATCAGTTATCCATACATTAACTTCAGGAGAACGGGGAGGATGCTTACTAATGTGGAGAGAGGCACTGAGACTTGCTTGCCCGTGCAAATAGTCACTAAATATCATACAAATGCAATATAAGATTTGAAACTAACTGATGTATTATCTGCTTGAAATGCTGATGACATGCCCTCAACAGGGAAGAATTTCTTCCTAATGTCTGTCCTCTTTCAGTTAAAATCCTCACTCCTTGTCCTAAAGAGCAGATACACCACTAAAATTGCAAGGAGATAATGCAGGACTGCTCTGGCACTTCTCTGAAGTTTTCTGGCTGCCCTGGATTTGTTAGCAGTTAATTCAAATGAAATTCGTAGGGCCTAAATTAATTATTTCATCAAGGTCAGATTCCAGTTTAGTCACAGAAAGTATTGCTGAGGCATAGAATGGATGTTAAAATTTTTTTAAAAATCTTTATTTTTAAAAACTTTAAGCTAAGGTAAACCTTTAGAAATGATCATTTTTAATCTGCTTTTTAACTGAAGTGAGGGAATTGATTAATTCTTTCAAGATGGGAAAGTGGATTGTTCAATCAGGAAAATACGTGGAATTAATTAATTGTTTAATTTCAAGTGTAAAATGTTATCACCCTTTTAAATGGAATGGGGCTGATAATACAGTGATAACTAAGTTTTATACTCTGGAGACATAAATAGTATGAGGGAGTGTGGTGCTGTATAAAACTGATCAACTTGGTGAGGTGGAAAACATGATCCATTGCCTCCATGAATTTGGGAACTTCAGGACACAGCAGTGGAAGCTTTTCCTGCTGCATTCATTGCTTCACCTCCCACCCCCAGCAGAACAGCAAAAGTCCATAGCACAAGTGAAAGCCAACCTCAAATATGCACAGAAATGGGAGTCTCCTGCCTAAATCTGTCTTTCTTCACAGAATTATTGACTTGCATGAGGGCTTTTTTCTCCAGACACTTTAATTGGCTCCGATCTCTGCATGGGAAGAGTTTTCCTGGTGCCTTTCCTTGATCTCCCATGGCTGCAGGAGAGGATGTCATGACAAATAACCTTTTTAAAATGCTGGTTGCCACCACTTTAATGCCAGGACCAAATTGATTTGCCTCATGGTTTTTGTTCTGTTTTTCTGGAGGAAGGCAAAGAGGGAAATAGGATGGTGTGATCCATAAGAAAACTTAATTAAAAGCTTAATTCATTAACCCCACTGTCCCTACTTGGAGTCAGGTGGCAACATCCGTGTCCCATGAGTGCAGAGGCTGACAGAGCAACTCTTCAAAAGCCAATTTACACACAAACACCTAATAAAACCTTCAGAGATTCTTCTCAGATGTTCTCTCCCTTCTCTGTTGCTGTTGTCATCTGCACTGTTGGACAGAGCAGGCTCAGCTTTAATCCTGAGCAGCTCAGAGGGATCCCTTGGCACAGCTGAGGCTGTCTGCCCCTGTAACTCAGCGTGCTGTGGAGAGCACAGTTATATTCTTAATTTTTTTAGCCCACAGAATACTACCTTTGTCCCAAAGCTGTGATGGAAGTGGCGCTGCCTTGGTAGTTTAAGGTATGTCACACACCTTTCTATAATGGAAATTCTCAGTCTGATATAGAAATACTTCCTTCTGGTTTGAGATCTGGTTTCATACTCCACATAAATAATCCTCCCTCTGGAGAAATGCAGTTGCTCATCTCTTTAAATATAGATTTTAAAAGAATAAAATATAAAGCAGAAGGGAAATTTTGGTGTAATTCCTGCCATTGGAAGTGGTGAGGGATGTAAAACTGACAGGGAGCAAAGGGATTTTCTCCTGGTTGTGATGGCCCCATGTCCCTGGGGTGGGGAATTTGGCATATGTGCTTGCTGAGTGCTGCTTGCCTGGCAGCAGTCCACTAAATCCTGGCAAATGGATCCTTGAAAAATTGAGGGAAGCTATAAGAGCTGTTGTTATATTTTATATCCTCTTCCCACATTTTCATGTTGGTTCTGCCCGAGCAGGACAGTGACAGCAGTGTTGTTACACTTAGAAATTGGATTTTCTGAGTTGGGGTAAGAACTGGATGATCTTTAAGGTCCCTTTCAACCCAAACCATTCCAGGATTCCATTAACTGCTCTTTTGTTTGTTTTCTGTTGGACATCACCAGTTCCACTGTACTCATGTTTTCTGGGAAGTCTGTACTGTCCAGGTGATCTCTTGAAGGAAATGGGAGTCAGGAGATGAAAATGGTGCTGTGCACTCTCAACAATGAATCCACAGTCTGGGATTGACACATTGCTAATAAGGGCAAGGTGATTTTACTGCTGTTCTTACCTGCAGGCATATCTCTTAAACATAATCCTTGGTTTCCTCTGGTGGAAACAAGTAAAACCAGCAGCATTTAAACTTTTTTACCTGTACACATAGCTCAGTTTTTACCTAGAAGATGGTAACAAAAATATCTGAGTGTACTCCTCATTGTAATTGAATATAACCCTGTGAAAGAGTGATATGGTTACATCTGAAAGCTCTCTCAGATTTTAATGATTTTAAATCTCTGCAGATGTGATGTCATGGTTCTGTTGGGCACAGAGAACAGTCAGCACCAGCCAAATTGTAGGGAAAAAAAAGTATGTCAAATGTTTTGTGTGCATGTAACCTCACCTGATGTCTGAAGTGTTGGACTTGCCAGTTGTCTGTTCCTAATTAATTAATTAACTGTCTGATGACACCAAGCTGCTCTTAAGGCAGAAAGGCAAGGGTAGCTCAGTTTTAGTACCTTGTGCCTCATTAACTTGACAAGCATAATTTGATGCACTTTGAAGAATTGCATATGTATTTAAGCAATAATTAAGGCATTGTAGCCTCCCTGGAGCAGGTGGAGATGTAAAATGTGAGGTTTTTCATTTACAGTTATTCAATTTCTAATGGAAATTCCTTTGGTTACCAATAAACAACTTTGCCTCCCCTGCTGTTGTGTGATGCCAGGATGGAGCTTTTTGTGCTGGGGACTACAGCAAATATTGAAAGGAATTGCTGAAATAGGAGGTAAAAAAGCTGTGTGTGTGTGCATCTGAATTGTGGTGCCTCTCCATCTAAATCTGTGCTCTAATTGCTCTATTAAGGTCTAATACAATTATGGTAAGATGAAAACCTCTACTGTGAGCGATGAAAGTTTCCATTATCTTGTAAGTGCATTTTTAGGTTGTTTGCTGCCTTGACAGTGAAGTTTGCTCACCCCATTTCAGGAAGATTTCAGCTTTTAGCAACTAATGCTTTGGTAACTAATGACTAAAATGTGTCAGGCATTTTGTGGCCTAGATGTTTGCCTAAATTCTTCATGATAAGTGATAGCAAAGCGAGCTCAAGAGCTGAAAAAAAATATACAGCCTTTCCCAAATTTAGAATTACAATGCTTCTTTTGAAAACTTCTAGTTTCTACCTCTAGTGCTAGTGTGGATTTAACTGGGGTAGAGAAGCTGCTGCTTGCAAGGGCTGGGGTTTGGGGTTTGCCATTTCCTGCACAGCAATTGGTACTCCCAGGCTCAGCAGGATTTCCTCTGCAGCTCCTCCGGCCGGATGCTGGAGGACAGCGTGGATTTAAATGTCACCACTGAAAGCAGCAGCATGTGCATGGGGGGAATAAAATGGGTTTTTTCTTTAAATTAGAGTAGAGGAAATGAAAAAAGAAAAAGAAATGGAGATGTAGAAAGAAGTTTATGAGGCTGTGACACCAGGTTGGTTAGAAACAAGAGCCAAATAATTAGAGCAGAGGAAAACAGGAGATTCAAATGGGATTTTTTTTGGGGGGGGGAGGAGAAAGGAGAATGATTAGGTTTCTAATAATTAGTGTTTTCCCTTCCTGCATCCCAGCCCCTGTGATGATTTAATTCCCTGCCCCAGGGCAACTTTGGCTGCCGTGCTGTCACCTCATCACCAGATGAGCAAAGCCTCCATATGGTGCCTCTGGTTGGGAGTGATGCACTTGGAAGTTTTGGCAGCCCCAAATGGAGGAAATAACTGGTGGGCTCGCCTCCAGTGGCAGGGATTTAAACCACTCTTCCCCCATCCCCCCCTCCTCTTTCCAGGCAGATCCTCACAAATATTTGTTGCATTTGGAGAATTTGATCTATGAGGCAAAATTCTCAGGGTGGCTGGCAGGCAGCACTTGTGTTTGGTTCCTCTGAAAAGCTGAAATGATCCAAAGTCGGAAAGGGAGGGATTTTCATGTTTGGTCTCTTCCAGGGTGCAAAAGGAAGGTGGTGGGAGGAGGGTGCCTTGTCTGTCCTTGGACAAACCAGATTTGCTGGAGCTGTGCTTGTTTAAGAAACGGAGTCAAACCCAGCAGAGAGGGAGCAGCTGAAGAGCAAACAGTAGCTGCTGGTGGAGCATTCACCTGGATAAAGGAGGTCTGGGCTTGAGTCAGGCTTCAGCCCACAGCCTGAGCTGCTGCTGCGTGCCAGGAGCCTGCTGGGCAGAGCAGGGCTTTATCCAAGCCCTTGGAAAGGGCTCCTCTTTCCCTGAGCCAAGGGGCAGATGCTCTCTCCATCCTTGTGGGTGTTACGGGGCGCTCCACGGGAATGACTGGCAGAAGCATGGATGGAGCAAGTGGCTGCTGATGCTGCTGGGGCTCCCTGCTCTCCCTGACACAAAATGTCAGCCTGGTTTTGGGGAGATGATGTCTGAGGAGCACTGAAATGTATCAACAAAACAAGTGTTACACAAAAAACGAGCTCGTGGCAGGGTTCTGAGCAGAGGGATGGAGAGCGTTAAATCCATGTGCTAAGAAAAAGCAGCAATTGCGTTTTTAGGGGGGAAAAAATGACAATTACCCACATGTCTTTTAATTTATCTGATTTTTATAGGGGCTCAGATAAGAGAATTAAGAGCAAGGTGCTGCAGTTGAAAACCAGGGCTGATAGTGAGGAGATTGTGGGATCCTTTAGACCAGCATGTCCAAACCTGGAGCAGTCACACCTATGGCAGAGGGGATTTATACCACTCCTGCAAACACTTCTGGCACCATAAATTCTGAAATACATTCAGATCTATGCATCTGAATGGACTTGAAATGATAAACCAGTACACAGAAAATGAAAGCTTCATATTCCCAGAAATCCCACATCAATGTGACCTACGAGCTGAATGTGGAAGGCAAGGGGGCAATAAAGACAGGCTCCAGTTCAACATTCACATAATTAAGAGAAGCCAATTTAAATTAAATTGTAAAGTCAGTGATTTTTTTTCACTGCTACCAACATTTTGGGCTATAGTGGCCACGCTTTGACAGAATTGCTGAAAATGATGATGCGGGTAGGCAGGAGAGCTGTTAAGATGGACATTTTGTCTTGCAGGTAAGCAAAATTTGGAGCAGACTTAAAATAACTCAAAGGTCTAATGCAATTAGAGAAATGGAAATGGAGAATATATGTCAGAAAAGAAGGAAGAGTTGCCACCTCCTTTCTGATGTTAATGAGACTGTGAAAAAACCTGGTTAATCAGGATTTTTAAAGGGATATGTGAAAAATTAACCATAATTCACATCACCTTTACAGCTCTTTTGTGCTAAATCCTAGAAAATCAAAGCTTCTCCCTGTACACTGTGTTTTTAAAGGTCTTGGAGAAGAATAAAGATGTTTTCAGAAAAACTTGATGCCTTTGGTGAGGCCTCATTTGTTTTGAGACAGAACTTTAAACTTAGTTGTAAGTTACATACTAAAGGCATAACATCTTCTGTCATAAAAATTTGCAGTGTGTTTAACACTGATTTAAGCACTGTACTCTCTGTACAATGCAGATTTGAGAGTGAAATACTTCCATCTGTAAAGCTGAAAGGAACAGTCAGGGCTACTCACACTCCTTGTGGGGTGTATTTATTTTCCAAGGAACACAGGACAGGAGGATGATAATTTGTCCTGCTCATTGTAGCAGGGTGTGATGGAAAACCTGAGGGTTCCCTTAAAACAAATCTGAAACTCATGTTTATCACCAGTCCTGAAATCACCTTTTTCTTGCCCCTATTTTGTAGTTTATTTTTGTTTAGACTCTCCTGGAGCAAGTAGATATGATAGCAAGTTATGTTACCAAAATGCACTGCGAGTTGAATAATTGTTTTAAAGACTTGCAAGGTCAAAGTGCTGCCTTAAAGGGCTTGTAACACATTTAAAAAGTGTTAATAAAACACTTTCTGTTTGTTTTCTTTTAAACCCAAGGTGTGACTGAAGTTACTTCCCTTGCTCTGCCTTTGTTACTTTTCCTGTTTGATAACACTGAATGTGTTCCTCTCCTTGATGTTGAGTTTGTCTATGATAATAATGACCAATTTTAGCAAAAACAGCAAAAAAATTATTAATTAAAACCCCCTATATTTAAAAAACAGTGGATTTAACATCTACCATTATTATTCCTTTTATGCAAATACTTTATATATTAAGATGATTAGGGAGAAAATTCCTATTTCTCTGTTATTTAGGGGCAACATCAGAGGCTGGAGCTGCAGCTGGTTTGGGGTAGGAAAATACAAACCTAAAGAGTAAAGTGTTTATTGGATAAATATTCTGCTTACCCAAACATATGTGAGTGTTTGGACAGCCTGTTTGCTCAAGGCTCATCGTATTAGCAATGAATAATAATATTTTCACAGTCCAGGCTCACACTGCTCAAATGATTGATAATGAAAACTGAAAATTGCTGGTAAGGATCAGGTGCAAGTGGAGTGTGCTGGACCCCAAATATTCCTGTGCTAGGAATATTTGGTGTGAATATTTCATCAGTGTGGAGGGGCTGGAAGGACTCTGGGCTATAAAACTCTCCTGTTCCACAGCAGAAGGGCTCCTGCCTGTGGGTCTCATGTCTGGTTTTCACTTTGTCATGAGTGATGGTGGAAATGACTGTTCATTTTTTAAAAAATCAAATTAATTAATACAGAGGAATGAAGCTTTTATTTTTCAGCTCATTTTGTCACTCTCCTCACCCCAGTGATTTTCTGTTTTCTCTCTATCAGTGCAGATGTGAAGAAATAATAACATTTCTCTTAAGAAAGGCTAAAATACTCATTATTAATGAGAGTGTACAAATATATACATGGGTATCAATACATCCATACATATGGTGCATATATACCCTATATATATATATATTTATATATATTTGCTTAGGATTATGAATTTACCCCTGACTTTTTAATAGCCTTCATATCCTATCCTGAGATTACTACATAATACAGAATCAGAGTTTTACTGGATGATTTCTCTTTCCAGCAAGTTGACTTCCTGCTTTGCTGTATCAGAATTTTACTTTAGTTGTTGCAGTTTCAGCAAGGTGAGGTGAAAACAGAAAAAAAAACCCACAAGTACCAATAGCCAAATCAATTTATTTGAAAAGCATTACTTTAAGTTGGCTACTCCCTTCTCCTACATAACAACAACAAAAAAAGATATTAAGTGTAATTAAAAGCTGAATAAAGGAATGTGGACTGATGGGGAGAGAGTGAGACAAAATTTCTCCTTGGTTCTTCATAAAGAAATTGTGCAACTACTTTGCAATTCTGTTGTGAAATTTAATATTTCTCTTTTAAACCTGTATTTTTAGGACAGCTTTATAGCATAAACCCATTCAAGTGTACAGCACTGCTACTCTCTTTAAGATAGGTTGCTTCTTTGTAATGATGGTTGATTTTTTTGGGCTGATCACAGGCTGGAAAAAGCAGCACCCTCTTTCTGACTTCCTAATTCTTGCTGAATCCCTTCATGACTCTTATAGTGTGTGTTTGGGGACTCGGTGAAGAATTGTTCTTTTTGCACCCAGGGTTTGGAGTATTCACAGTCTAATAAAGATGTCCTGATGCCTTGTTTAGAAGTGTGAATGAAACACCTTTTTTAGGTGGAAGATGTGATGTGCCCTGTCAGGTTTTAGTGGAGCCTGTGATTCCCTCACTGCAGAGTACACATCCAGAACAGGAGAATATCTCCACATCTTTTAAAACAGCCACAGTTTGACATATCCCTCTTTCATCAGCAGATTTCAAAGCAAAATCTGCAGCCTTGCTCTGTGATCAAAGAGCTCCACAAGATGTTTAATAACTCTGGAGAAAGAGCATGATACAGGAGATTGGAAAGACAAATATATGAATATGGGGAGGTGTTACAGGAGTATTGCTGGAGCATCTTTTCTGATTTTCCTGTTCCTTTATCTGGCTTGAACAAAGCCAGCTGAGGGAGACACAGTTAGGCCAAGAGAAATTCGACCTTGTCCTTTCTGTTGCAATTTGAAATTGTTTGCCACAAATTATGAAGCCAGAGAGGAAAACAGTGCAAGCAGGGGCAATGGTGATCTTGTCTGTCTTCTCTGGGTTTTTTTATTTGAGTGCCAGCTGTGCCAGTCAGGCACTGACACAAACCCAGTTATCTGTGCCAGACAAGATTCTGCTCTTGGATTTCTTTGAGAGCACCTGAGAAGCTGAGATCCGTAGGCAGCACTGAGCATTTGATTGCATGCTGCACTTCCACATGCAGCCCTGATTTTCCAATTTATTGTTTTTAATGAAACAGCAGAAGGACTTGGAGAACTTCTAGTTCTCTGTGATTCTCTTCATATCTTCTCCCTCATATTTTAATTGTTGTACCATGATCATGCTCCTTGGACTTGTATCTTCAGCTGCCTAGTAAGGAATTTCTCAATTCAAAGTTTACTGCTCTCCATCATTTCTATTCTTATGCTGGCTTCCATCTGCCCTGAGGAAAGTGCTGAGGTACTGACCCATCTACTTGGAAATATTTTCTTCCTCCTTCAAGTTGTAGCTTGCTAGAAACTTCCAGAAAAACAGATGTCTAAAGGGAAAGGAGCCAACCCTCCCATTCTGGGATCCTAGATTGTGTGAAGGGAGAGGTCACTGTGAGTTTGAATTTAAGGTTGGCTACATCCACTGTTTCTGTGGGTTTTTTAGGGCCAGCCTGTGTGATTTCCTATCTTGCTGTGCACAGAACCTGCTCACTGCTGTAGCTGCTGCCTCTTGAACAAGAGCTCCTGACACAGGAGAGCTGTGAGAGCTCTTCTGTGAGACCTAAGAGTGGATGATCAATGCCTGGGAAACTTGAACAATCACAAAAAGAGTCTTCATTAATCTTGAAGGCCTTAATTAGTAGGATTAGCCAGCTTTCCTGAAGCCTTTAGAATAGTTGACTATAAATTGTAAGGTCAACTCCTTCCAGCAGTAACAGGAAATTTTTTCCCACTGAAAGTTTGCTATATCCTACAGTAAGATTTGCTGTAGACATATTTTCCATTTTATGTGGGATCAGGACAGGTTACTTCCCGAAAAAAGGGAGAGAATATTTTCAGTGTGACTTTAACAGGGATGGACTGCTGGATAATGCACAAAGGGCTCCTCCCCTTGAACAGATTTCCCAAATGCCCTTCTCTGGCTTGAGCACAACCACCATAAATTGGCCATTTTATCCTGAAAGGAATTAGTGTGACTGCTTCCAGACATTGCATATAAATTTATGGAATGATTTAGATAGCGTTTTATCACACCTGGCAGAGCACTTGTTTCTTCTAGGATGTGTCTAGCTGTGAACTCAGTAGATCTTTCCAAAAGATATTGCAATTGCAGGAGTGCTGAGGAGAGGGAAAAGGGCTAATGAGGAGATTTAGATTTCCTTGGCCAACTTGAAGAAGTGAACCTGGGGAGAGCCAGGGGCAGAGCAAGTCCTGACTGAGGGGCTTCTAGACTCAGGGGGTGCATGACTGCAGAGAATCAGGAAAAAAATTCCTTTTTACATTTATTTTTTCCTCTGCCTTAGGGAGAGACTGACTGTATACCAGATAGCCACTCTTATTTCCAGATAATGGTGATAATTTCCAGGGGAGTGTCCTCTACGTGCTGTTTTTCAGATCGAAATCAGCAATGAAACACTTGATACAAACTTGCCTGAACACATCCTGTATCCTGATAGTCTCAAGCTCTGTAATTTAGTATTTTATTTTATTTATGACTTAAGATAAGGTGTAGTTATCCTTGATGAGAACAGGAAGCCGGGTTTGATGGGCCTGCCTCCAGCAGGAACTTGCACTCCAGCCTTTATTTTCTTCATCCAGGTTTTTATGAAAGATTTGACATTTCTCCTTCCTTCCTCAGATATTATCCTAATGGGCTGTTAGCAGAGCAGAAATTCCTGCTCTTTTGAAAAGCCCACACAAATGATGGTTGCTATGTGGAACAGTGCTGAGTTCAACACTCACATATGTGTCTGACTGTGGACAAATCTTTGTGTTTCCCCTTCTCCATTGGTCAGTCTGTAAAATTATGGAAATTGTGACAGCTCTGCACAGTCCTTGAGCCTTGAGTTGTTAAGGAGACTACATGAACTGATGAACAAATACATTTTGTAATATCTGCTGCTTGAGTAAAGCAGAGATTTACATTGACTGTTATTTTGGCCTGAAGTTTTTATGATTGTGCTCCACACAGAAATATCCTGCACTTGACAGGATGTCTTTTGCACTTAACTTTGCCTGCAATGAATCTTGGCCTCACACAGCCCAAAGTCAAAGCTGTGTGTGCCCTATTTAAGTAATGAGCTATTGATTTTAGAATTATTCATTTTATTACCATCATATGGAACTGGTCATATTCTGAGGACTATTCTGAAATGGAAGCTGTTTCATTTCGGTTTGGGACAGGCCAGAAATGGACTTTAGGGATTTTGCCTATTGAAATTTGGCATATCACGGATGACAGGGGCTGTCTGGCCTCACACAGAGCTGTGCATTCTACTGAAAGAGCCTGGGAGGAAATTCCTCTTCTTGCTGGAGCTCAGGCTCCTGATGTAATGCCACCTTCATTTGTCACTGGATGCTGTACCCTGTGTTCTCCTGCTAAGTATTTACAACACCTCCAGGATCAAAGAGGCGCTGCCAGGAAGGCTCATGGGGAGAAATTCTGACCTACTTTTCCATTTGGCACTGCTTTCCCTGCCAGGAGCAGGTGGACTGTGAACAGCCCTTCAGTGGAGAGTCCACCCTGCCTGGCACAGAGAGCCCTGGAGTGGCAAAGCAGGCAAAAAGCAGAGCTGCAAACACTCAGAGGTTAAACCTGCCCCTCTTCTGCCCCCTTTTCCTGGGAATGCAAACTTTTCTGGGAAAAAGGGTGTGGAGGCTGCAAATTCAGTTCAGTTTTTTTGTCTGCTTCTTCATACTGCAGCACTGGGATGTGTGTGGAGAATCAATTTGCTTTCTGTGGCTGCTCGAACAAGTTTAAGTTACTCAAGCCACAGGATTTTTGCAGGTTCCCTACTCCTAGGGAACATAAATGAGAAGAAATGCTACACATCTGATTTTTTCAAGCCTGCATTTTTACTTTCCAGGCTGTGATGCTGTTTTCCATATGAGTGCAACTGTATATTAGAAAGCTGTACTTGTCAAATAATAGAGATCAGTTTGTGGGTTTTTTTCTCACCAAAAATCATGTTGTGATTTCCTTGCCTTCCCTGTCACCTCCCCCTTGCATGTAATTTTGTAAAATATTGGTAATTTGGTATCCCCACTTCTAGTACATGAACTGAAGTATAAAACTGGATGGTTTATGGAATAGATGTGCTGGACACGAGAAGAAAATCAGAGGTGGTTTTTATACCTTTAACCTGTGCATTAAGATGGGGTGAGCCTGACTTGACCATGCCCATCCATTTCATTAGCTGGCTCTGGAAGGACCCTGGATGCCTATTTTTTGTGGGGTTTTTGTTTTGGTTTTGTTTGGTTTGGTTTTTGGTTTTTTTGGATGTAGACCAGGTGAATTGATCCTGAGTTTGCTGAGCTGATCAACTTCTGAATTCTGTACGGAAATGAGCTGACACAACAGTGGGATTTGGGGAGGGGCCACGAGGGGGTTCTTTGAACCACTCTTGCTATAATTAGGATCTCAGAAGTTGCCTTCTAAACTCTCAGAAGTTGCCTTCTAAGCTCTATTAAGCTATTGATTGGTTACAAGGAAACTTGAAGGGAATGGCTTTTATTAATTCAACCAAGTATTAAGAAAAATAACGCTGTTGACTCTTCAGTGGATAAGCACAGGGACCCACCTGGAGAAGGTGGTGGTAAAATGAGGGCAATAACCCAACACCCTGGCAGGAGCAGTGAGCTTCCAGAAAATGAGGATGTTGGTGGGGAGCTTCAGTGGGCTCTGAGAGTCGCATATTCCATCCCACCTCAATATCCCTGAGCGGGAGGGTGTTGGGCTTCCTCAAGAAGCACAAGTT
Source organism: Cisticola juncidis (assembly GCA_013400215.1). Classification (NCBI taxonomy): domain Eukaryota; kingdom Metazoa; phylum Chordata; class Aves; order Passeriformes; family Cisticolidae; genus Cisticola; species Cisticola juncidis. The sequence goes on along the minus strand of VXBR01005274.1, from coordinate 32,532 downwards.
TTTTAACTGTAGGAAGAGGAAATGTCTGAATGACACAGTAAATGACATTAAATTCAGAGCTGGTGGTGCTGATGGGGGCCATCTCTTGCCCACAAAGTCACCGCTGTGGCTCTCTGAGTTCATGTGTGGTGTTAAACACTGGGTAATTTGGAAGGCAGCCTCACCTCACCGCTTCGGCAGCCATGGGAAGTTTCACCCCGCAGAGCTGGAAAGGCATCAAAAGGAGGGTCTGTGATGCACGAAAAATCTGGGGTTTGGAGGCTGGCCATGGTGTCCTGCTATCATCAGCCCTCTCTTTGTTCAGCTTTAAATAAAAAGGTCACAACAATTTCTCTTGATTCAATTTCCTCCTCCCCCTGGGGATTATTAATGGCCCTGAGCAGTCTCTCCTTGCGTGCCCCGCTTTGGGGACTGGATTCCCTATGAGACCAGTGGGAACAGAAGTTGGCCAGTAAAAAATCAAGGAAAGCAAACTTGTTCTTACTCCTTTCCACCCGAACTAGTTCTGTAGGTATTTTAGAGCAGCACAGTTTTCAGGGCTGACAATTCATGAACTTAACCCCTGCAACTCGTGCTGTGAAATGCTGTGGTACCTAAAAGAGCATTCAAAAATTTTTCTTCCTTTTTTTTTCCCCTTTGAGCTTATTTTTAGTAACTTTATGTTTAATGAACAACTACTAAACACCTGCAGGCTTTTAAAGATCATTCCCCAGATCTGAAAGGTCCCATTTTAATGTGTATTTTGTGCATTTTCTTCATCTGCCTTCTACTTTTACCTTAACCAATGACAGTGAGATTCCTAAGGCTGCTTTCTCTTTAAGGGAGCACTGCTTACATAAATAGTCCTTTACACCATCTCCTTGTTTTATAATATTAATTGTTTATCGGGAGACAGGAAATATTCCTTAGAAAATGTGTTTTCCTGCTTGTGCATGCCTTGTTACTATTTCAATTATGCAGATTCTTGATGCTGTGGAAATTTGTGCTTGATGACGCCAAGGCAGCTGCACGTTGTTAGCATTGTAGGCTGTCAGATGATCATGTGGGATTCTTGCAGCATGCAACATTCAATAGGATTGAAAAAGGGCTTTTGATGCAAGGCATAGCTTTCAGAATATATTTGTGCCTTTTAGTTAGCTAATAGAAAATCATAATTTATTATCTTTAAATTTAAAATGCTGCCTCATTTTTCTTCTGGTTGGTTTCATTTTGGCTTCACTAGAAGATGCATCTGGTACATCCACGATTGAGGAGTTTATTAATGATACTGTCGTTCAGTTCACTTACTTTTTTTCCTTTTAGAGTCCTAGCTAGCCCACAGATTACATGATCACATGTTCATCCAGTCATTCATATAGAACACAAACCACCATGCATGATTTCTTCTTCTTTCTTTTTCCTCTCTGCCTTTTTCATTCCTTTTAAGTTGCTTTGTCATGTTCTCTTTTACCATCCAGCTCTGTCTTTGTCTTCCCCTCTCTGCTATTTTTCCTATATTTTCCCATGCTTGGTTACTGCAATATTATTTGATTAACGGGCTGTGATGATGATGAACCTGCACACTGGAGGAGCAGCTACTACGGTGGTGATGAAGGGATGTAATAATGGTCGCTATCCTCGGAATTCTCTCTACAGTGACTGCATAATAGAAGAAAAGGCAGTGGTCCTGCAGAAAAAAGACAATGAAGGATTTGGATTTGTGCTCAGAGGGGCAAAAGGTATGTGCTTCTGTGTGTGTGAGTGTGAGTGTGTGTGTGTGTGTGATGTGCCGTGGCATGAAGAAATTTATACATCTCGGAATATAAGCAGGAATTATTCTTGGTGCACTTGGTTGCTAGACAACAGGATTCTCTGTATGCTGAACTACTCCGATGGATTTCGGTGCCTTCTCCCCGAAGCAGTTTTGCATTTTTACATGGGAGAAGCACTGCAGAACCCTTCTGGGGGGAGAAAGTTTTGCCTGTATTTTCCTCATGCCGGTGGATGTGGGATTTTGCCATGAATCTGTTGTGTTGTGCAGTTTGCCTAACTGTGGGAAACGTGCTTTCCTCATAAAAAACTGCTGCTTTTATTGCAAATGCCAGCCCAATTAAACAGGGCTGCGAGTAGGAATAGGCAAGAGAGGGATGTTTGGTGGGAAATAGGTGTGGATCTTGTGCAAGGTGACATTGGTGCAGTTTTAGTATGGAAATAGGATCTTTTTTTGTATCTTGAGGAGCTGCACGTATGTTGCATGGCCTGTAGTGTGCACATTTTCAAAGCTGTTCACATGTGAAGCTGCACGGCGCTTCTCTCTAGGCTAAAATCTGTCACGGTGCCATTCCCACCAGTTAAAAAAGGCATTCTGTTTAATACTTTGCTTTTTAACTTTCAGTGCAGTTTGCTGCCTTTATATTAAAAAAAAAAGAATATATATATATATATATATATATATGTGTGTGATGGTATGTCCCGTCTCTTGCTCCCCCTCATTTCACATGGCTTCTCCCTTGCCTTGCTTGAGCATGAAAATTATTCCATGTCTTCATTCTCGGGACGTGGCTTTTGCTCTCCCTGTTCCCCACCCCTAAACCCAAACCACAGCGGGTGTGCAGGGCTGGGAAAGCTTTGCCAGGCTCAGCCAAACGAAATGTTTGGAGCTGAAGCAGGAAAGCCCATGGCACTGCCTGATCTCTGAGCATTGCTGGGGGTTATCAGTGCTTTGGGTGAGCCCAGCAGTGTCCCCCAGATTTTCTCTGTAGCAGCGGGGGCACCTCAGGTGAAAGACCCAAGGACTTTTCTGCCCGTGTGTGTACGTGACACAGAGGGGCAGGCAGGGCTGTCACAGGGCCAGCTGTGCCTCCCGTCCTAAAAAGTGATTTCTTCTGGTCTCTTCTTTGTTATGCACGTCTAAATTTAGGAGGGGGAAAAAAAAATCCTGGTTGATCTTCTTCATCCTTTGCCACCCACCCCACCCCCCTAGTTTGGCCAGATGCTCTCTCCTGGCTTCAGCACATAATTCATTTTTAGGGGGATGTTGCCAGAGTTACAGCGTTCTGCCAGGCACAAAAAAAGGGTTACTTGAGCCAATACTGAAAATCCTGGAATACAGAACCCAGCCATTGCCTGGTGCAGCTTGATTTGGTTTGTGTCACAGAGGAGCAGGTATTTCCTCTCTGTGGGTTGCTTTTGCACAGGGGTTGCACCCTGTCCCCAGCACCCCAATCTCCTGTGAGGCACATCCCTCTCCCTTCCAGCACCCACCATTTTTTAACCCTAAATTGGAATGGCCAATGACAGGCCTGTAGTCAAGTGGTAATTGCAAGCACTCCGTAACTTTCTTTTTTTAATGTGGTATTTATTTTTAAAGCTGACACACCAATTGAAGAATTCACCCCAACTCCAGCCTTTCCTGCTTTGCAGTACTTGGAATCTGTGGATGAAGGGGGAGTAGCATGGCAAGCTGGCCTGAGAACTGGAGACTTTTTGATCGAGGTAGGAGATGCTGAAATTTGATTCTCAGTGCTCTGTTGGGGAGAGAGTGATGTTCCCGTTGGAGAATTGACTCTGGGAAAAGGTGTGGGATGCCTCTGAGCAGCAAGTTCTGTGGGCTAACACCAGGAATGTGCCTCACTTGATCAACTGCAAACTTCCTGCAGCACTCAGGGAAGCAGTGACAGAGGACAATGGTCAGGCTGGCTGGGAATTTTCTGGTTGTTCTGTTTTGTACTTTGGGAATACACTCTCAGAGATATTTGGGGGGTCGTAGTCTTCTTTCAGTTCTTGAAATTGAGATGAATTTCAATATTTATTGTGGGCTATCAGTTCTGGTTTCTTCTAAATGTTTTCAGGGAGTAACCGAAATTAATGACTTTTGATGCAACTGTTTCTGCACTCAGAAATATCCATGGTCTAGTGGCATTTAGTAACCATGGAGAATAAAGCAATTTACTTTGCCTTGAAATTGAATTTTTTTAACACTACACTGTAAATACAAAAGAATAAGCAATGGATGTTATTGCTGTATAAATTGCTTTATAAAGAGGGTATATTTAAAGACTTTATTCATTGATGCCAAAAATATCTTCATGTTTGATATTCTGGAGGATTTTTTTGTTGGTATTTTAGGTTTTGTTTAAGTGGTTGATTCTCCTTTGAGCGTTGCTGGGCAGCTTGCAGCAAAATCATGATTTGGGATTTCTCTTCCTCTTCCCCCCACAACCTTTTCACTACCAACAGAGGGATGCTGTGGTTCTGTGAACACAGGGATTGAAAACAGGGTTTGAGATGGATTTATCTGTAAGATCTATTGATTTTACATCATTTGATGTGTTCTTCTTCAGCCTCATGTATGGTTTGGTAAAATCTTCCTGGTGGTACAGTGGTTCTTTCTGCAGATGCAGAAATGCCTTTTGCATTCGGAAAGGGTACAACGCGCAGCTTTTTTTGGAGTGTGCCTTGAACTCCCATGGTGACTGAATTTAAATAGTTGCACCACTTCCTCACGCTGTAGCCATGAAAGAACAGGCTTTGCAGGCTTCTAAAGTAAATAGATGTGCATTTTTATCTCTGTCTTCGAGCACATTTCCCTGGCTGTTTGTTTACTTAAGAGGAAGCGTTTAGCATTAAAGACCAGCTCGCAAATGGAGCTGCTGTGTTCCCTGTGCAGGGATCCTTCCAAAGCTCTCCCTGTTCCTCTTAGGTGGGGTTTGGAATCAAGGCTGTGTTTTTAGAGGTTGGTTTCTGGTTAGACTTTTAGGTATGAGGAGTGGCAGATTGCACAGACAGGACTGAGGGTTAACAATGTAATTCATTATGGAATGACAAATATGCCCATGGATTTTTTTAAGATCATTGAAGAAGGCTGGGTAACTGATGCTGCACAAAGCTTTACTGGTTTTTTTTGGCAAATGAGAGAAGAATTATAATTAATAGTCTAGACAATTACTCCTAGCCTTAGCTTAGAAGAGCAGCTCAACATGCACGTACAGTGCTGAATCAGGAGGACGTTAATCCATACTCCAGCATATTTGTAATTAATTCTGAAAGAAGCCATTATTACATGCAAATCAAATCCATTTCTGTGTAATTTATGTTCATGGGGGTTATTCCGTTCTGAATTTTGCAACTTAATTAAGAGGATCTGATCATCCTGAGGAATGACAACTTGGCTGTGTCAGGAGGCTTTTCTGTTGGAGAGAGTCAGGATTTTTTCCTGTTCTGTGGCCAACATGCAGTGCACAGCCCTGGCTGGATGGAGAAGGCCATCTTTAGAGATACTTAGAGTGATGCAAAAGACTGTTGAAATAGAAGTCCACCTGCACTTCTAGGAAAGCCAAGCTGCTTTATCTTTTGTGTTGAATGAGAAATTTAAATGTAAATTTAAATTTCCACACCAGCAAGGGTTGTCAGCCCTGGTATAGTCAGCCTGCCTCGCTGCTAAATGATTTCTCCCATGACTCTGAAGTTTATGCCTCTGTGTGTAAGTGCCACCTCAACCATTTGTAAGTAATACCAGGCATTTATCATAAATGTCACATGAATAATAAAAGAGTTAATGGGCAACCAGGATCCTAATTAGTGCTATTTATAACACTCACAGCACAGGGCGTTAGGGAAGGGAGAGTCCGGTTTGGCAGGGAGCAAAATGAGAGGCAGAGCTGATGTTTCATTCTTGTTTCAGGAGTTTTGGTGGCTTGGGGTTGTGGAGATGAGGGAAACCTCACTGTGGAAAGACAGATTTGACAGGGAGATAGATCCTTTCTTTGGAGAGGAGGGTAGGAGAAGACAGGGCATCATTTCTTTATGTACAGTTATGGTCTGGAATCTTCTGAAGGAGGGAAAACTTCAATATCAGCTATGAGGCATTGTAATAATTCATGTTTGGAGTTGATACGTGTGGAGGAGAACAAATAAAAGATCTGTACAAAAAGGAAAGAAAAGGGGGTATCTTGCTCCAGCAGATAAATGGAGTAGGGATTACCTGGAACAGCTGGCATTGTATCATATGACTGAGTTTGTATTAAGTGTGCAGTTCCTGATTTGTCCAACCCGTACAATTAATTTAAACTCAAGACTTCAGAGATGAACATTACACTCGCCCTTGGAAACAGTGCTCAGAGTCTCCATGGAAATTCCTGACTGTGTGAGGTTTGTCTCCTCCCTGCCTCAGACCCAGCCGTGGTTTTGGTGATAAAAACTGTAAAGTGTGGAGTGGCTCTCCTGCATAGAGCACAGTGATGATGCTGGAAAAGTGCAGGAGCAGTTCTAGAGCTGAAGGAGTGAGGCAGAGGCAGCTGTCAGTAGATGTGGATTTTCAAAAGCAATTCAAGAGATTCCAACTCAATGTGACTTTTTTCTTACCTGTGATGAACAATCAGAAAACAGGGATGGGTCTGATTTGGTTGTTGTAACTGAGATTTTACAGCTTGCCTTATGTGTTATTTTTCACTATTTTAGTTGATGTTTTCTTGAATCTTGATGGTAGCCTGATTAAAAAGATAGAGAGGTAAAAGTAAAGCAACATATTGGGCCAAGTGCTAACATTGCAGTGTCCATTAGAAAGGGGTTAAAATTACAGCCATCACTAATTCCTTTGTAGGTCATTAATAACTCACCAGTGACTGGATTTGTATGCTATAACTGGTCAAGTCAGGAAAAATTCAGAGAGTTCTGCCTTGAGACATCACTTCAAGAATTCTGAAAGGTGGGGTTGTGTTGGAGATTTTCTTTGATGACACAAACAAGTCTAACCATCTTTGAGTAAAGAAATCCATTAAACTGGAAGGCCTATTTTAACTCAGAATAGAGGTTTTAGTGTGGTAGGATATAGTTTGTCTTTTAAAATGAAATCCCAGTGGATTATTAACTATTTGTTCTTGCTGTCCCCATGAGTGTGCAGCTGTTCTGCAGGTGTTGCCTGATGTGGCTCGTGGGGATTTTCCCTGTCACACAAACAATAATGTTACAATATCAATCCTCCGAAAGCCGAGTTAATTCTGCAATATTTTACCAGAACAATGCATTTGTTCTCTAAATGAGGCATTGCAGTTTGCATTATTGTGCCATAAAATCTCTTGTTTTTCCAGATAAACTGAAATGTTATTGTCTTTGGAATAGGGTGGCTGCTTATTTACATTCCAGTTAATATGTAAACTAGATAAACCTGGTGAATTATTCATTTCAAAAATAAAAACAAAAGGGCAAAATTCAAGGTTTAATTCGAGGATCAGAACCAGAGATATTAGAAGAAATGTCATCATTTTTGCTGCAGAACTCTTCAGCTGGTACTTGTACTAAAACATCCAAAATATCTGTAGTATAACTGCCTGCATTTCTTCATCCTCAAACCTTATACAGTTTACTAGTACAAACTTTTCTTTAACTGGTTTTGGGTGAAAAGTAAACATTTTTTTTACAGACAGCATTATTTTATCATCGTACCAAGGATATCTGTCCTCTGCATGTAAGAAGTAGCAATAAGCATGTAGGAAGACATTTTTAAAAATCTGAAATATTAAAAAAGCACCCCCAAATCCCTCACTTTCATACACAAATGAAGGTTCATATTTAGCAGTAGGCTACTGGTTTTATTCCAGTTTATACAAACTTGAAAACTGCTCTGGGAAGCAAACTTGGAACATTATTGTTGTAGCTTAGACTCCAGTTATTATGAATATTTTTAGCAATGTTCTGCCTTACATTGGTGTTCAATGGCTGGGTGAATTAGTGGTTTTACAAAGCCAGCCATCACTGATTCCAGTCCTTTTAGCAATAAAGAAACCTTCCCATCCTTTGATAATCTTCATTAATTACCCCATGGCTGCGTTTTCTCTCATTTCTAGTGTGAACTCTGCTTGCCTCTACCACCACATAGAAATCTAAATTTAATTTTTTTTCTCAGGCAGGCTCATGGGAACCACAATGCTTTTTTTCTCTCTTGGAAATGAGTGAAAGCTTTGTAGGAACAGGGGTTCTCACGTGGCAGCTGGAAGTTTGCTCTTCTCCCAGCAGTGTGGATACAGCTCCATGCAGCGCTTGCTAAGAGTGCTGTGTGGAGGAGGAACAAAGCACACCCAGCATTCTCAGTACATTTCTGGGGGCTGCATTTAGCTCTCACACTCAGGCCTTTCTGGGGGACCAGCACAGTCAGGTCCACGTTGGTTCAGTGTCTTGCAGGATGTTTTTGTTGCCAGCTTGGCTGCTGCTCCTGCCCAGCCAGGGAGCGTCCGGTTTGGCAGGAGAGCAGCCAGGCTGGGAGCTGCTCTGTTCCTAGACAGCACCTACCCTGGGTTTGGATCAACTCTACAAACATCTCTTTAATGATCAGGGCTTTGCCAAAGCTGCAGCACAACTCTGCAGCGTTTGAGCTTCTGGAGAGGGAGCTCCTGGCCAGGGCAGGGCTTTGGAACTGTGGGTGATCTTTGGTTCCTTCCAACCAAAAAAAATTCTGATTTTTTACATATGTACACAGCACCAGTCTGGGCACCACTGTTTTTAAACCTGTGTATTTAATTGGCACGTAGTTGGATTTAACCAACCATTAGAGGAAAAGGCTTATTTCTACTAACCAGTTAGTCATCATCCTCTTGGTGACATCTGTAAATTATGTCTATTAAGCCCCTGACAATGCTTAAAATGCAAGCTCTCAGAGTCCAAAGAAAACTTTCTTCCTGTTTTGCTTTTGGCATTCTCCTGCTGAAGGGTAGTTCCAGATGTACTGGAGGGCTGGGACAATGGGCTCTTTTGGGAAAAGAGCAGCTGTGGCACAAGAGGGGACCATCCTGGTGTATCTGTGCAGGGAATTAATTGTTCTCTTGATGGAGAAGTGTTTTCCTTTCTCTCCACTTAAACTCAGTAACTGAGGGTTTGGGTTGGTTTAGTTTTTTTCCTTAGTTTATGCTTTTAGTGGATGATAACAGCTGAGAGAAACGATGGTGCCCTCAGAGTGCTTTGGATGTGCACAACCCCTCTGTACTTAACTATTTCTGACTGTTCTTTTTATCTGGTTTTCACATGTATCCTCTAACCCGTAGGAAGTGATGGTGTTCCAAATGTGCCAGTGTGATCATAAAAAGCAGGAACAAATCTTGGTTAATTTTTAAAAGACATTATTAAGACTGTTTCCTTTCTGACATCGATGGAAATGGGCAGACAAAAAATAATTTGGTTCTTAGAGGAGCTCAGTTATTCACATATAATCACGTAATGTGCTTTAAAATAAGTTTGAAGAGCAGACAAGAATGAAAGCAGTTTTAGTTTTTAGTTTGCAGGCTGTGAGCAGAGCTGGGAAGCATTTTCCTTCAGCCTTGACTCTCCATGAGATGTATCCTTGGCTTCTGGTTCCCCAAAATGTAACAAGGAGCTCTTTGAAACCCAGAGCTGATTTTAATGCTTCATTGAGAGGAGGGTTTGCACTGTGGTGATAACGGCAGCAACAGCCAGAATCAGCTCTGTGTCCATTCAGTTCTCCATTTTCAAGGCATTTTGCCTTGGATGCCTCAGTGTTTCAGGAGAATTTCCTGACATTCCTATCCTATCCCTGGAGGGATTCTGCCAAAGCCCCTGGGACTGAGCGTGGAGTGTGGAGATATCCACAGGGAACTTCTGGCTCCTAGCGAGTTTGAAAATCACTGTTTCCCCCAATTCCTACTACAAAATTCTCTAAAAATAGCAAATTGGTATAAAATTAAGCTGCTTAGTATCAACAGCCAGTTCTTAGCCACCATCCAGTGGCGTCCAGCCACCTTGGCCATCCTGTGATCCACATAAAGCCCAGCTCTGGATGGTCTTCCCTCGTGCAGAAATCTTTCCAGCCTCTCTTCAAACAACACAGGAATAATGCACCTCTCCCATTTCCAGCTCTCAGGTGTTGGGGTTAAGTATGAGAACTAACACAAAATAAATAAATGCCATTTTTGTGGTGTGGTTGGGCAATTAACACAAGGCATTCTATTAAAATTAATTTCCCTGAAACCCGTTGGCTTTTTTTAGTCTCTGGATACTATGGAAACCTGGTTGCTGGATTGGAGCTATATGAAAAACACTACTTGTGCCTGGTATTTAAAGGGAGAAAATACCATTTCTTTTAATTGCAGGATGTTGCTACAAACCTGCAAAACTGCAGGTGAGGGAAAGCAGATGAGTTGTTTCAAATGGTGGAGAATGAACTGGCAAACTCCTATTGATGAGGACAGAGCTAATCTAAAAATCTGGATTTTTTTCCTTTTTTATTTTCTTCTTTTTTCCTTTTTCTGGGGGAGGTGCAAGCACCTTACAAACAGGAAGAACACTATCATGGGGAGTTACATGTGTGTGTCATTTTTTCTGCATTTATTTCTGAACAGTTTTCTTTTTCCTGTTCTGAGACTGCCAATCAATTTGTGCGACACTGAAATGCTCAGTTCACCTGCTGGTTGTGTTTCATGAACCTGCAGCCTGTGCAGAGGTTAAAAGGAAGGTTAGGAACATCTGATCATCATATGTTTCATCAGCAGTAACTTCCCCCTCTCTCCCTATCCCAAAAATTCAAGTTTTCTGAAAAAATAGCTTCGCTCATGGACCCCTACTGGGCAAATATATCTTTGCTGTTATCTCCAAATCTGAAAAAGCAAATGAGAGTTCTATAGGTGGACATATTGTATTCATCTAGGGGTTTTTGGTTTTGGGATTTCCTCAGTGTCATCCCCTTTTAACCTTTACTGTGGAGTGAGGTTCCTAAACTGTTCTCAAGGTTTCAGAGGGGTTAAATAAACCCCTCTGTGTTGGTACACACAGCAGGCTCCCCACTGCTTCTGTGTGGGTGCTAAGAGCTGCAGAAACACTGGATTTGAAGGTATTCTGAACTTCGGGGTCTGATCTAGCAGAAGCTCTGCATTCCTTTGATTAATATTCCTTTTATATCCAATCTCTAGCATGTGTCCTCTATACAACAGTGGGTTCATATTTCATCTGTTAATTGCTTTTAAAAAGGCAAGAGAAGGCTTCTTCCCCATTGCAGTTCTCCTGCTAAGCTGGCTGATGGTAAATACATGGGAATATTCAGTGTTGGAGTTATCCCAATAAATGGTGACCATCCCACTCAGAGCTGCTGTGCTCCTCTGAAATGAATGTGCAGGACCCCAGTGAGGGAGAAGGTGGCTTTCCAAGGAATCCCTGCCTAGGTTTTTTTCTCTACCTTCAAAGCATTTCCCATGGCTTGTGACTGCAGGGATCAGCAAATTCATCTAATAAGCAAATTGAAATGTACTTTAAGTCAATCAGATTAGAAGTAACATTTTACATCCTGTTGTGCCACTGATAGAAATCTTCAGAGACTCTTGTATACAACAATGAAGGATAATAATCCTTTATCACTACCTCATTTTCACCTCATATATTCTGGCAGCTGTTTGGGGAGCCGGATTTCTCGTCCTCCTCATCTTGTACAAAGTTTTCATTTGTCAGAAAAACATCATTTCTCCATGGTCAAAGTAGGACCTCCTGTGTTGTGTTCATGGCCAAGTGGTGCCTCCTGTTTTGGGTTCTGGATGTGGCTGGACTTGAAGGTCTCTGAGGGCTCTGCTGGTCAGAGCACTGGAAATTGTCCCAGCAAATACATGGAAGTTTCTCCAGAAAGGGTGGGTAGGATGACAGGATAAGAGTGGGTAGCCAAGTGTTCCTTTATTTGCTGATAGAGAATTTGAAAGCATGGAAATACATAAAAGAACTCATGGAAGAGTTTATTTACTGCCTGTTACAAAAAGGGTTGGCTCTGGACAAATACACAAAAATTTAGAGAGCAGATTACCAAAGTCTTGTGTTGATTATGTTGTATTTTATTAAAAAAAATACAAGCAGCAAAATGATAGAATCCTTTCTTATTTCACCGCATCAATCTCCTTGGTATTTTTTATTGCAATTTCTTCTTCCAGAACTGTTCTCTAAACAAGTGCTACTGTTTTTAATGGACCCAACCCGTGACTTTCCAGTGCCAGAGAGATTTGTGAGAAGCCGTGGTCATTGCTGACAGGCTTGTGAGTTGTTCACTGCATCTGGTGTATTTATTTACACTGGGGATGATGATGGCTCACTTTAACCCCTAAATTAAAGAGGAAATTGCTTTTAAATGACCAGTAAAACATCCATTGTAATAATTTTGTTAAAGTTTCTTGGGGGTTTTTTTGTATCTAAATATTCCTTATTGACTGTGCCTCTTTTGGAGCTGGCTTGTGTGAAAACAGAGAGATTGGGAATGGAATTGAAGATGGGTTTTGTCTGGGAGTAGCTCTTGGGTGCCCATAATTCCTGTGTATTTTTAGAATAGTTTGGAGATATTTAATAGCAATCATGTGCACACCTAACAAAGTGGTGATTCTTCAAAGCTGGAAATGATGTAGGCAGCTGTTACCCAAGACTCAAGGGCTGGGAATATTCACCTCCAACTCTCCATTTCCTACTATTTTTTTCCCATTTCTTTTCTGTATCCCAAGCAAACCTCTTCATAAATGCTGTTCAGAACTTTGCTCCTTTTGCTCCTTTCTCATGGCCTGGGCCCAAACCTGGGTGCTTGAACTTGCCCCTGTTTGGTCTCCCCAGGGGATTGATCAAGCTGCTTTTCTCTGGATGAGTCCTGTTCCTCAGGCCTGAGACCTGATGCTTCTCTTTGGCAGCCCTGAAGGTCAAGAAACTTAACCATGCCTTGGATGGCAGCAAAAAAAGCAAAATTGGGCAACTGCTGCCATTTTAAGGCCCTGACAGCCTCTGCCTCGTCTCCCAAGGAACAGGACACGAGGAAGTGGCCTCAAATTGGAGCAGGGGGGGTTTAAATTGGATATTAAGCAAAACACCTTCTCAGAAAGAAGGGCACGGCCTGCCCAGGGTTTTTAAATCCCACATGGATTTAAAAGCCGTGTGGAGGTGGCACTTGGGGACATGGTCAGCGGTGGCCTTGGCAGTGCTGTGTTAGTGGCTGCACTCAGTGACCTTTGAGGGTTTTTCCAACCTAAACCATTCTCTGGTTCAATCCTTGCAAAGGAGTTGGGATAACTTGCAGAGTTTTAGGATTCTGTGAGGCAGTTCCAGCTTTCTGCAGCTGTGCTCACATTCCAGCTGCTTCAGTGGAACTGGAACCAAAGAATTCAGAATATTTCTGTGGTGGATGAATCCTCTGATGGCTGCATGAGGTGAAAAGGTCCTCTCTGAACTCTTCAGATGCTCTTAAAGCAGCTGCCTTAAATCCTGTAATTCAGGCACTGACTTTTTACTTGTCCTTTTTCAATGCAGATTGAGATGAAGGTTGGATTCATTTTGGGTAGATTAGGGTCTGTTAATGTTAATATGAACCTTGACTGGAACAGAAAGATTGTCTGGGTAGGTTTTCCCATCTCTGAAGGGATTATGTAGTGGGTAAATTCTTGTCATTAACCTTAGAAAACAGGGAATGGTTCAGAACATAAAAATGGAACTGCTACAATATTTGACACTGTTGGAAAAGTCACCAGGAATACATTTTCCACACAGGAATATTGCCACCTTCCTGATATTACAGAGGACTTTTCACTGAGTGAAATTCCTCCTTCATTTGCATACTAACCCATATCTAATTGCTGGATTACTACTGAAGCTTCAGCTTGACTCTCCAAATACTAAAAACATTTGATATTTTAAGTAGTTTTATATTTTCTGTTTTGCTGCTTTTAAAGTACAAATGAATGTCATTAATCCAATTTACATATTTCCAAAGGTCTTTTGATGTAGTAAGATGTAAAAGTTGTTTATTTTTAATTATTTTTTTTTAAGTGCCAATCTTATATGCAAAAATGCTACTGCCAGGCAATTATCCACCCAGAGAGTTTTCACACAGTTACTCATAATCAGCACAGATCGGTGACATGACAGCAGTTTTTGGGAGATATATGACCCATTCCAAGCATTAACTTTCAGATTGGCATGAATGTGCAAATCCACATTTTTCGAAAACTCGAATGCATATTTATTTGTCTCCATGGGAGGATATCAGGGGTTTGTTGTTTTTTGGTTTTGGTCGTTTTAAAATTGTTTTACTTTTATTTTTTCCCTTCTAATATCTCAATTTTATCATACTCTATAGACAAGGAACATTTCTTTCCCTGCTTTGGATTTTGGTTTCCAGCCCATAGGGATTCGAATAAAGAAATGCTGCCTGCAATAAAATATGCCATGTTTACACAGCAATTTCTTTATTGTTCTGCAGCAGTGTCTTTGGGAGAAGTGTCTCTTTTGAATTATTATTTTAATTAGTTTTGATTCACGTTGGTTCCTGTTCTCTCCTGTGCACACTGAGAACTCTCCCACCACAAAGTTTACTCTGAAAACTGCCCTGTTTCAGTGGCAGACATTAAAAAAATCACCTGTAGGTGTGGGAAGGCTCCTGCCCATTTGGTCCTTCACATACTAAATATAAAATGAGATCTTCAGTCTGCAGACTTGAGAATTTGCTTAATGTGGAGTTTGGAGTGATGTGTGCAAGCCCGGGCTCAATAACCCATTCCCAAAGGATGCTCCTGCTCCCTGCAAGCCCCTTCTGCTTCTAGCACAAGAAGGGGTTGATTTATTTGATGCTTTCAGGATAGATAATCTGTATTTACAAGGGTTTGTAAGATCCAGTCTTGCTGCCCTCTGCTCTTCTTTGATCAGTTAAACTTTTGAGTGTTTCACTCTGATTTGGAGTGAGATCCTCCAAGTAGTGGATGAGCTGCTATCAGAGAGACCAAAAATAGATAAAATGTAATCCCAGATACTCCTTTATGTTTGTCAATCTTCTTGCTAATGAGGAAAAATAAGTCAGGAAGGAAAACTCTTAAAAATGTAATCCCAAAAGTTGAGAGAGATGGGGAGAAAACAAGAAAATGGGGGGGGAAAATTGATTACAAATTGGGTTTTTTTTCTGTCAGCCTACTGAGGCATTTTGATCCAATGGTTTAACAGACTGTGAGGTGTTTTGTGATGCAGAACAAAGCTTTAAGATATCAACCTGAGGATCAACTTTGTATTTGCAAGTTAACACCTTTGCTGAATGGCTCTGTTGGGATTTTAGGATATATTAGGGGTGGTTGAAGGAAGAAGGTTATGCTTAGACTTGGAATTACAGAACCTCATTTAAAATGTAATGTTTACTAAACTCACTGTGCAAGGTAGAAAATGCACAGCAGCTTATTTCCAGAAGGAATAGAGACTGAGAGCTGTGCAAATCAAAATAAAATAGTATTTTTTTTTTTTCTTCAAAAAATTTTGTAGAAATGATTTTTTTTTCTTAAGGACTTCAGACCAGAGCCAGGCCTGGTTGTCCCAGTTTGGGGACACAAATGCTCAGAAGGCACTCTGGGCAGAAATCTAAGTTGAGCTGGATAAATCCAGTCCATGTTTCCACATAAATACTGGTAGGAAGGCAATGGCAGAATGTGTTTGAAAAATTAAACATTTGAAAATTGTCAGATTCATGGCTTTGTATCAAGGCTCTGAATCACTCGAAGATTATCAACAGTAAAATATGGGAGTTAGGCTGCTGACATATTGTTTATATGTGGGGAAAACCATAAATCCAGCACTTTCTAACATCTGGAAAGCTTGGCCAATCTTTAAAAAAATTATTTTGGTTACCTAAATACCCCACTTTTGGAGGAATTCTTAAAAAGGTGCAACCATTGACTGCATTTGTGGCACTCTCCCTGCTCCATGTCTTATCCTGATGTTAGTGCCAGATGTCCCTCGGATTCCTCTCTCAGGGACTGGAGATAACCCCGTGCTTCAAGCAGGGATGTCCAAATTGTGGACATTCATTTGGGATTCATTTCAATCCCAAAATAAGCTTCAGACCCCGGTGACACTGGGGTGGAGCAATGGGAGCCCAGCTCCCTGAGGTGCTGTCCCGTTTCCAGGCGTTCCTGGGGCCGTGAGCTCCGGAGGGATCCCTTTTCCCCGAGCATTCCTCACGGCAGTGCTGGCCTGAGCTGCATGGAGCCGCCTCAGCCACCATATGCATCCATCTCTTCGGGCTGTTCATGTTTTGTGGCAGCTCTGGCAGCCTGCCGGGATTTTTGTGACTAATGCAAGCGGTGGGGAATGAGGAGAATAAGAATGCTCTTAACCCTTTGCTTTCCCAGCCAGCCAGGAGGGGGGGTGGGGGAGCAGAGCCTCCCTGCCCCCCCTTCCCCTGTGCCCCTCCAAAAATGCACCAGTGAGCATTTAGGAAGCCCAAATAGGGATGGGGATATGAATAAGCTTTCTAAGGAGGTGAGAGTATAAAAAAGGAAGATGATATGATTCTCCCTCTGACAATTTTTTTCCAGCAGTTTGAAAAATACGAGGAGCGATTCGTTGTTTTCCCCCGTTCCCCTTCACTCCCAAGGTCAGATAAGAATAGCAGCCATGGTGGTTAATGCTGACATCCTTTCTCCATCCTTGTCTGCCTTCTACAAGGGAGAGATTTGCAATATAACACAGCACTGTGAGCTTTTTTCCTTGGCTGAGGCAAAAGCTTCCCCAACTTGTGCATGGAGAGATTTCCAGGGGCTGGGGACAGCTGAGTTACAGTGACATTATTAAAATATTGACAGCACATCTCTGCTGCAGGGAGAGGATGGATGTATTTTGGTGAAGGCAGGGCAGAGGAAGGATGAATAAACTGTTCTAATGCAGGGAACAAGAAAGGAGAAGCACGTGGGATTGAACTTCCAGGGAAATGAACAGAAAACCACAGACACTGATTTACTGCTGATATGCAAATAGGCTCTATCACATTATGAGAATCTTCATCAGGTTCTGGTCTGGTGGAGGGTGTCCCTGGTCTAGTGGAAGTGTCTCCCTCATGGCAGAGGAGTTGGAACTAAATTTCCTTTAAGATCCCTTCCATCCCAAACCATTCTATGACTCCGTGATTCCTTGACATTTCTGCATAGGCCCGGGCAATTTTGCCCAATATCTTTCTGCTGAAAGATGCAGATTTTTTGCTGGGAAATGCAGATTTTAGGCTGAGCTGCTGCTGGCTGTGCTCAGTGTGGGAAGGGGAGGTCCCTGGTGCTGCTGTGCTGCCACCTGCCATGGCCTGGTGAGGATCAGCCCCTTCAGGCTGGTTAATGAGCTTCCCCGGGCTTCCTGCCTGGCAGCTCTCGAGTCACCACTAATTGAAGCAGCACAATTATCAAATCCTTGGCCTCACGCCACATCTGAAATAAAACAGCTGTGTTATAATGTTACCATCAAATGCTTTCTCTGTTATATGACCTAATAAATTAACAGTCGGGAACGGAGCGTTTGTGACTCAGTTTGTCACTGAAATATCCTAATTCCGTCAATGGTCTTGGGGATAAATTTCACTGAGCGTGCTTGGTCTGAAAAGAAATTTGGCTGCTCCAAGCCATCCATTCTGGAGGACTGAGTTGGTAGTCTCTGGGATACAGAAAAGTAGCAAAAAAAAAAGAAAATAATGAAATATTTCTGCAAGAAATTGGCTTCACAGAGAAGTGCTGCCTCATCAGTTTAGTGAGAGACACAGGTCAGCTCCTGAGAGCTCTCAAAATTGTCCTGGGTTGGTGTCCAAGGAGCTGTCTGGATACACTTTATGTGGATTGATGGCTCTGCAGAAAGCCTGACCCAGCATGTGGCAGAATAACCCTGGCTGCAACAAGCACAAGGGTGAAAAATGAAACAGTTCCAGAGCTGTACCTGGTTTGCAAAATTAAAACATTATTCTGCATTAAGCTAAGCAGGATTTCTCTTCGGCTCTCCAAGTACTTTTATTGGCTCTGAGACTGGAAATTTAGCATCCTTCTACACAGATTGGCCTGCCTTGGACACCTTTTAAAACAAAAGATATCTGAATTTTTTTTTCTTTCCTTCCTCATTTTTTTGGCTATTAGGAGTGCAGCCACCAAAAAAGACAGTATTAAATGGCTTCTAAATACTGTCACTAAGAATCAGGAAACCTTCGTTTAAAACTGGAAATACGAACAAGGGAGAAAAGACTGGAAACCCTGCAGAGTTAAAACACTGTTGGATGGCTCACCAAAATAGATTTCGAGGAAGAGGTAGCCAAAGGCATAAAAATCTGTTGAGAGATGTTTTTCTTTCAAATGTGCCAGGAACAGGGAGGTCTGCCAGAGGTCAGCAGACCTGAAGGATGATGGACCTTTAAAAGGCAGCACTGTTGAAAGGGAATGTTATTGATGGGAACCTCAGGGAGTCCTGAGTCATAGTCCAGCTATGGAGGAGTTTTGGATGTGGCTGCTACCTCAGGACACTTGGAGCAACAACCTGAGGGCTGAGTTAGGAATGTTCCTGCAGCTAGAGAGCCAGTGCTGGTGTCAGAAAGAATAGAATTGCTAGAAAAGGGATTAAAAAACCCACCAGCCTTCAGAAGGCAAAATTTAGCATGTTATGATATGGTTCAGTGTTCAGTCAAAGGCTGGACTTGATGTTCTTGGAAGTCTTTTCCACCCTTAGTCATTCCAAAATGGGAAGTCATGTTTTTGGAAGAAACTGGTGCCTGTTGGAATAACTGCCTTGGCAGCCTCAGCTTTCCTTTGGACATTGGGAAGGATGTGCTTGAAAATCAGCTGGTTGTGTAGCAAGAGAAAATGACCTCCCAGGATAAGAAAAAAAGGGTGGGGATACATGGGCTGATTCCAAAGTACAGGAAAAAAGGAGCACAGTTTTTGAGTGATGTCCTGTTAAATTTGTACAACAATGATCAGGTATAGGGTCTTGGGCATTACTCAAAACCAGTAAAGCATTTGGAGCTTAACTACAAGAGCAGTTGATGCCAGTGTTGAGTGTGTCAAAGGAAGTGTACCTGGGGAGGAATCCCCCGGGCACCAGGATGTTCTGGGGCTGACCAGCTGGAAAGCAGCTTTGCACAGGGCTCAGGGATCCTGCTCTTTCTATTTTCTGTTCACGAAATGTGTTTGTGCCTCTGTTTCATGGTTGGATTAAAATGCATGCATGCAAAGTGCAAAAGATGTCAGGAATGTGAGTGAGGATAAGCTGCTAAGGGACAGAAAGAGTGGCAGTAAATTAAATTCTTCGTGTTTCACATGGTATAGATTCATATGCATCAGAGGGAAATGTATTTCATATATCCCAATATTGAGCAAGAGCAAAATTCCGCTACTAATTTGTAAAATATGTCTTTTATTTATTGAGGAAGTGTATGAAATATTTCCCTCATCCCGTGTAATGACAATCTCCACGTTTTTTCATGCAACTGGAACAGTACTGTGAGCAAAATTCAACACCAGGAAATGCTCAGTGCAGTTTCAGAAGGTTTAATTCGGTATTAAACACGGATCACAAAGGGCTCAGTGACGACAGGAACCTTCCTAAGCCATTCCCTCCTAAACACCCAAACCTCTACCTCCTCAGGAGCAAGCAGAGAGCCCTGAGCAGTCAGCAAGTACCAGATCCCCCTGACAGAGTATCACAATCTGTGCCCGTGGTGCTGCTTTACAGCTCTGCTTGTACCACAGCAACTGTCTCCAGGCAACGGCGAGGAACACCGGGATGCACAACCGGGATACGGAGCCCGTGATGGTCAGGGAGCTCTGCCCCCTTCCCAGCCAGCCCTGGCTCCTGCCCCCGCTGCAGAGGGCTCCAGCTGCCTTGGAGGGGGCCCTGGCCCCGGGAATCAGCTCTGCCCCCTTCCCAGCCAGCCCTGGCTCCTGCCCCCGCTGCAGAGGGCTCCAGCTGCCTTGGAGGGGATCCTTGCCCCGGGAATCAGCTCTGCCCCCTTCCCAGCCAGCCCTGGCTCCTGCCCCCGCTGCAGAGGGCTCCAGCTGCCTTGGAGGGGGCCCTGGCCCCAGGAATCAGCTCTCCCTGAGGGTGGGAGATGGGGCAGGGCCAAAATATCCCCTCACGTATCCATCGATTCAGCTCCCTGGGCTGTGCCGGTGGGGCCTGGCAAAATGGGATTTCTGCAGCCAGCTGACTCCAAAAGGCTCTCAAACCCAAAACAGAACAGCTGTTCTGTTTAGGTTCTGTTATATTAGATTTAATCTAATTCGCTGCAATCAATATACAACAAAGAAAGAAAATTTATATGTTTAATATCATTTCCCCCGGCTGCTTTATCAAATCGCAAAACCAGCAATATGTGTAGGAAACGTCTTCTTTTAAAAGGTAATAACGCACATTTGCAGTCGTTGTCCTTCTGAGAAAGCTCATCATTTTGTTATTCGCTGTCTTATGTTTCATTTAGGACCCATTCCAACTATTTAAAAGCTGCAGGAATCTAGCAATCCACTTCCCCCAGTTTAATTCCAGCAGAATATTTGGAACCCTTTGTGGAAGGGAATTGTAATCTATGAAATGCTTGCTACAGAACCTAGTAACAAAAGAGGATTTTTTCTTTTTATGGTATAATTTGTGTAATCATTCGTGTGACTGTTGATTTGGGGTATTATGATTTTGAAGGAGTGTTTTGAGATTAAAAGCTTGAGCCTTTGCTTAGGGGAAATGAAGAGCTAGGAAGAAAAAGGGAAGGGAAAGGGAAAGGGAAGGGAAAGGGAAAGGGAAAGGGAAGGGGAAGGGGAAGGGAAGAGGAAAGGNAAGAGAAAGAGAGAAAGAGGGAAAGGGAAAGGGAAAGGGAAAGGGAAAGGGAAAGGGAAAGGGAAAGGAGCAAGCATGAGTTTGCTTTTTCATTGTTAGTTTGCTGTAGTTTTGTTTCCCCAGGCCTAAACTGTCAGGCTTGTGGATGATGCTGGGACATGCACTGTGAGGTTTGCCTTGCTCTTCCTCATTTATTCCCTTTTTTTCTCTTCCTAAATTCTAAGAAGTCTACAGTGAATGAGTTCTTTTGGTGACCACACATTAACAGCAGATGACTCTTCCCATTTTACTTTCTGTGCTGTCACTCATCAGTGCTATTCAAACCAGAGGGGCTGCTTTAGTGATGTGAATAACTCAGCCCAACAAACTTGCTGAAATCTGTTTTTATCACAGATTTCATTGCCTTCTCCAGTTAGAATTTTTTGAAAGGAAGTAAAAACTTTTGGGTAGGAGAATGTGGCAGCATCCATGTCCTGACAGCCCTTCATGAGAACTCACTTCCGTGATTAGCCTCTTTCAGACCATAATTAATACTATTATTCAGTACTAATATATTATTTTTATTGTTGTTGTTATTATTATGTTCATTATGTTAGTTTTTTATTGTAACATAAATGGCACACAGTCAGCATTTAGTGCACACACAAAACATGGGAACTATCCCTGTTTTCAAGATGGTCCCATCACATTTGGGAGGAAATGGCCTTGACTTATGCCAGGAGAAGTTTAGGTTGGATATTAGGAAAATTTTCACCACTAAAAGAATGGTCCATTCATGTCCAGGCTGCCCAGGGCAGGGCAGGAGGGGTTTAAAAGCACCTGGGGACGGGAGGCAGTGGGGAATGGTTGGACTTGGTGATCTTTTTCCAAGCTGAATGGTTCTATAATTCTTTGAATATATATATACATTATATATATATATATANTATATATATATATATATATATATTACTTTCTGCTTGACAAAGAGATTTGAACTGCATCCCACCCATTCCACGATTAAATCTCCATCCTGAGAATATGAGATCCATTTATACATTTATATATTCTCTTCCTGTGAATACAGATGAAGCTGCTGGGTTTCTCCTTCCCTTCCTCTGGAATATTTTCTGTGTGCTGAGGGAAATGAGGCAGCTCCTTGACTCCAGCTCTGGGTAGCAGCAGGAGAGGGGAAGCTGCTGGGGTGCCCCAAGCTTCAAAGGTTTCCCCCAGCCCAAATCATCCCGTGGTTCTGTGGTTTCACTTTGGACTCTCAGCTTTCCTCACCAGTTTCATAGAAAACCCTGATTTTTTCCACACAGACCCTTTATTTTAGTTGTACATGATGTAGTCAAATTCTGATTATTTCACTGTTCTGTTGACTGAGTTTCTATTTAGTAACATAAATTTCTCATTTTTTCAGACACACACTTTTGACTTCTAGGTACTTCCCAAATGTCTCCTCCTTTAATGAATCATTTATGAAATTAAACTTCACTATTCAAAAACACCCTCAAAAACAAATATCTTAAAATGTAGCCTTATCTGTATCGCATCTATAATTATTTTCATGTATTTTTTCACCAAACAGATCGGGGTTAATGTCAAGTTCAGCTTCCTGCTATAATTTGAATTTTCCAGGTGTGTTTTTAAAGACTGCAACTGATAGCCATCCTTTATTGAAAAAGCACCAGTTTTGCAATTGAGTGAAAATGTGAAATGCAATGCAGACTTATTACTGAGGTCATATTGGCTGAAGGCATTTAAAACTAAAATTTTTTAGAAAATACTACTATGGATAAAATAAAGGTGTGTATAAAAATTACTAACTTAATTAATAAGTTACCTCATAAATGATAACTGCAAGACACCACTTGAGTCCTGTGGTTGGCAAGGATGCTTTATCAGAAGTTTAAGTATCTGCTAAAATCCTATTTTATCGGGATCTTTAATGTTAAATAGCATTTATTTTGCAGTTTTAATGCAATACCCTGGTGGCACAGTGTGCACAGTGTTTGCCCCAGTTTTTACCTCATTCATAGATATTAGTGACTAGAAATAATGTAGAAATACTTGTGCTGTAGCATTTGCTTTGACCACTCCAATTCCCATCTCTTTCCCACTTTTCTCCATTCAACTCCTTCTGTTTCAACATCAGAAATTCAGAAGGCAAAGTTGTCCCATTAATTCAATTAAGCTCCTTGCTGTATGAACTTTATTTGCTTTAAGTGACTGATTATGGAGTTTACGTGCATGTGTGTGCTTTGTCTGCTTGGATCTTTTAAAAGAAACAAAATTAGATATATCTTGAACTTAAAAGGCTTTTCTTTTACCGTTTTCCATGTAAAAAGAACTAAAGAAGACAAAAAAAATTATTAATTTAACTGCATAATTAACTGGGCAACAGGGCCAGTATTATTATTTCAGAGCTCTGAGGTTTGTTTTGGTCTGTGACAATAACAGGAGAGATATTTCATTTTTATGAGGTCATCAGCACAACTTTGGAGTGGAATAATCACTTTAAACCAGCCCTACAATAACAGGCAGTGTAGTAGTAGTAAAACAACTTTATTTACCCTGTTTTACCTCGTACAGCTTCTTGTGGGATGAGATAGGAGTTTCTCACCAGAACCTACATTTTTATATCTGCACACTGGAGGAGGCAAAGACCACCAAAGTTCACGGTGTATCTTGAAAGTTTTACTTTCTCAAAGTACATTTGGATGATTTTTGCCCACTCCAGTTGAAGTGGGAACTGCTGACAGCCACTGAAGATCTGAGAAGGAGATTTTGAGGTAGCAAATGTGGGATCTTAGGCCAAAATGTGATTGTAGCCTGAAGTGAAAGACAAACATCTCTAAGGGAAGTGTTGATAGCCCAGCCCAGCTGAAGAAAAAAGTCATTTTCCAGCCCTTTATAACCTCTTCCATACATGACCTATCCATCAGTCACTTGCAAGATCTGAAATTAGCCTGTACTTAATGAACAAGTGGGATTTATTATCGCTGCTTTCCTGCCTGCAGTGTGTTATTTAGTATCTAGAGCCTTAATTTTTAGCGAGTTTCCCTCCCACACTTGTAACACCTCTGGGGAGGCGGCACCTTTTGCTTTGTGTTTCATTTTGGGGGAATGTGACAGGAGCAGGGCTGTTTGTCTTCTCCTTCCTTCCACCTCCCCAGAGCAGAGCTGGAATTATGGATCTTGTCCATAATTCCCTCACAGACGCAGTCCCTGGTCACTGAACTGTATTTTTAACTAGCTTATTCCATAGTTTGAATGTCTCCTAGCACTGAGATTTTTAAGGGATTATTATGCTGTGTAAATCTTGCCTTTATATTGGCCATGCTTGGGATTATATGCTTGCATTTTCCATGTTGATAAGCATCTGTATTTTTGTTTTCTTCCTTAAAACTATTTTTGTTTTCTTCCTTAAAACTTCTTCCTAAAAAAGGTTGATGGATACAGCCTTTATTCAACGTCCATCATATCACAGTAGCAGGAAGTAAACTCAGATAAATATTATTTGAATGAGCTTTGACTTTATTTTTGTTTGCTAATCTTATCCACAGGTTTAATTGCATTCTCCTGATCAGTAATGCTAATAATTATTTTAGTTTTATCCTATTATTAGCCTCTATCAAAAGAAACCCATATGATTATCGCATTATATATAATTATTAGTGAGCTAGAGAAAGTAGTTCAGTTTGACAGAAGCCTAATTTGATGGTATTTTTCCTCATAAATATCAAATTTTTTTTATTAGATTGAACATACACAAGGAAAAAAAAAACCTTTAAAAAGAGATAGATTTTGGGAGGATCAGGTGAAGCAGCCAGAAGTCTCAGACAATGAACTTTTCCTTCTCATGTACAAGAACACTCGTTGGGAATAGTTTAAGGTGTTACTTTTAACCTGTGATCAATACACAGAGCTGCCAAGGACTGCAGTTATTTCAGATTCCATATGACTTGTTGTTTTGGGATATTTTTCCCACATAAATAAATGTCTGAGATTTACACACCTGTAATTTTTAGTTTCTGCTTGTGCTCTGTTAAATGCACAATGCAAGTTCCAGCCTCCTGGTTACTCTGAACAAGCTTTTTACATAGTGAAAACATAGTATTTTACATAGTGAAAATATATTTTGCATGAGTGACCCCAGTTTGATTCACCCTGTAACTCCTGGATTAAGCTTCTTTTGTGACCAGATGTGCCCTCTTAAAAGGCAGAGTTGGTTTTTTTTCTTTAATTTTTGCCTAACTGTAGTGACAACGCAGATGCTCCAGCTATTTTCAACGTTAACTTACTGATACTACTTGGAACTGCAATAATGCAAAATCCTCTTTGTCATCTTTCAACAAGAGAGTTCTTTTTAGTCATTAAATCTGCTAAATGGATGGTTATCTATTTAAATCTGTTGCCAAAGTAATTAACCCTGAAAAGTAATTCCCCTGCCAAATCAAATCAGTGTTGGTTTATTCTGAAATTCATTTTTAAAAGACACTAATTCCTGCCAGTAAAGACCAGGGTCCTTCAGAGAATTCTGAAAGAGGTTTTAGAGTTGTGCCAATTTCCTTCTTTCAGGCTCAGTGGAAGAAGCAATTGAGTCTCTTTTCTCAGCAGAGATATCCCCAGCAGTCAGAGACTGTGGAATGATAAAGGTGGAAATGGGAAAACAGCTCTTGTTGGATAGAGAGCTTGTCCCACCCCACACCTCAGCAAGGCACTGAGACAACATTTCTTAAAAGAAAAATTAAATATGGAGTTATAAATAGAGATGATGAGTATGGGATTGGTGTGCTGGGTTTTTTTCCCTCCAAAGGTTTTGGGGGGAAACAAAAACAGAAGATGAGGGTGCAAGATGGCAAGGCAGGAGGTGAGTGGGGCCAGAATATCTGAAGGTAGCTGTATTTGGGCTGTTAAGGTTTTTTCTCTGGTTATGCAGATTAAAATACCATTTTTCAGAACTGTAGCACAGTCAGGGATTTTTGAGTATGAAAACTTCCTGCTGTTTGTTTCTACTGTGTTCCCAGGAAATGCAGCTTAACTCATTGCTTTTGTAAATAGGCAAGATGATAGCAAGTGATTATTCCAAACAGAATAGCTGATGAATTGCTGATACCTGAGCGTAAATCTCCTCTTAAAGCCCTCAGGACTCACTGCTCACCTAAAGGAGAGAGCTGAGGCATTAAATGCAGTGATGTCCTGAGCCTTCAGGACAATGCTGATGGCCTCAGTAGGCACAAGTTTTTCTTTAGTCCTCAAGTGAGTCCTGGGCTCAGGAATGTAAGAAAATTTTAACACTAGAGCTGTGGTTTCGCATACTTGAAAAAAATCCCAAAGCACAAACCCTTCTGTTTCCCTAGAACAGAAATGTGGAGTCCTGCTGGCTAATTGGAGGAGTTCTCTCTAAAGTTTTGCCTTTTTTGAATTAACATTTTTTAAAATACAGCAGTTAAAATCTAAAACTGCAATGGTTTTCAGATCATTTTCAGACTCGGGGTGGGAAATATTCTCTGGTTTTCTTTTTTCCTCCTAATTCACCCATGGGCAGGATGACCTTCCCAAGGGAATTTGGTGCTTCTACTGCAGTGTGCAGCACAACTACTGAAAGTGCCATGGCTTTAATCATGTGTGCCTTTGGAAGGACACCAGTGCTGGATCACTGCCCTCCAAAGGAGACAGAAAGGGAGGAACAGCACGGGATCGCTCCGTTCCCTCTGGCTGCTCCTTGTGCTCTGCCTTGGCTGGAGAATTTTCCCTCTCCCTGTCTGTGTGTGGCTGGAGACCACTAAAGCAGGAGCAGCTGCAGTGCCAGCTCCTGCTGACATTTGCACTCACCAGGAGCCAGGTCTGGGCTTGATCTCACTCACAGTGACACAGAAATGTCATTGAGGCTCAGTGAAACCCTCAGGTTCAGCTCAGCCTCTCAAACCTGAATTCTCTCCCTGGTTTCATAGTGCAAAAGCTTTAAAGCTTTGAGCCTTGTTGAGCTTCACCCTGTATGTCCTCAAAGGGCTGGGACTAGAGGGTCACTTCCAGCCCACGATTCTCAAATGCTTTAACTGAGAGATTTGGCTTAAAGAGGGTCAGTTTGGGGTTTTTCTGGAACGCAGAAAATCCGAGTCACTGAGTTCAGCATGGTGCAATAACCCAGGTTGGGGCCCTGTTGGGAGCAGCCCAGTGGCAGGACAGCTCTGGGATGTTGTTGGCTCTGTAAGCTGGGAATGATGGGCTCATCAGGACAGATACTCTGCAGACTCCAGTTTTATTTCTGTGCTTGCTTAAATCTACTTATCTGCATCATACAAGGCCTCAGATCACTGCAGAGGCCGGAATCACAAGCTTGGATGACAGAAAAGGGGACAGGTCCAGGGGTGAATGTGAAGACTTTTTATGTTTTTTGGTGGTTTGGGGTTTTTTGTGTGTGTTTGTTTGTTTGTTTTTATTTTTTGGTGGTTGTTTTTTTTTTTAAATTTTTTTATAAACTTAAACATTTATGTTTAAATGCTCCTCCTGGAACAATCAGTGACTCCAGACTGAGACTGCACAAGGGGAGGACCATTGAAAAAGAAGTGCAAGNACTCATTGTTACTCAAGCAGGTAGCCCACAATCTCCTGAGAGTCAATGACCTTCAGGCTTTCCTGAACTCTTTCCCTTTTCTTCTCCCAGACTGGAGTGCTTTGCCATTTTATGCAGATGTTTTTCCTTATTCTATGAAGTTACGTAACAGAACAGCTGGTTACATCTGTTCCTGTTCAATTAAGCTTTTTAGGTCCCTTTCAGAGGACAGCAGTGCCTTCCCAGAGTACTGAATCCATTGGTGTGGCATTGACTCAAATCTAAACAGGGATTTCACCATTTTGTGTGGCTGTGGTTACCATTCCATACAAAAGTATACAAAACTGACGCATTGTTCTTTGCTGTGCTGCCTGTTCTCCTAATGTTTGTGATTACGAATTTACAGTGCATAAGCACACAAAAATCAAGTTAAAAGAAGATAAAGGCTGCCTTTTGCTGCATTCAGCTATAAAGAACTTAATTAGGTAGGTGGTTAAGGAAATACAGATTGTAACTTGTTTTTATAGGTATTACTGTGAGCTGCCATCTATGCCTGGAATGAGATTTATTCTTTAAGATCTTGACTTCTACCAAACACTTCTAAAAACACATTATTTAACTTTGGGATTGAATGTGATTTCCTTTATCCACATCCAGCACATAACACAAAGAATAACTTCCCACCTTTGGTGTGAATGCAGCTCTTTCCTTGAGTGTTGACTTTGGCCTTATCCCAACCTAATATGAACACCAAAGAAATAGAAATGAAAGGTGTCACCCCTGGAAAACTACACATGTAAAAGCAGTTTTAAATTGTGATTTCCATAGTTGTTAGCCCTTGGTTTTGACATTATTTTAGGCTGTCTTTATTTAAGGAATAACAGCCCTTCAAAATATGTCACATTTAAAACACGGGTGACAAAAGAGTTTCTATTTCCAGAAAAAGAAATGTTGGGTTTTTTAGGTTTCTCTTCACCAAAAAAATAATCATATAATGTTAAATCTTGCATGTCCCAAGCTGTGATTTGGGGGTAGCTCCTTTGCTTTCACTGGCTTGTTTGGCAGGAGAAAGGAAAGTCTTCCGGATTCTGTTTTAAACATGAGAATGCTATTGTGATTCTTGCATTTAATTCACTACCTGGTGGGGAAAACACTGAATTTTTTGCCTGTCACTGTAGTCTGTCAAGCTTTTAAATGCATTTCTTTGGTGCTTTCCTGCCTAGAGATGTTAGATAAAATGCAGATGGGTTGATAGAGAGGGATTGATTGATTTGGGTGTAACCATAATCTATATAGGTCTGTAGGTACACTCCTATCTCCATAGGTGCATACATATATATATCAGAGAAAGGAACATGTTTGGTAGACAATACAAATTGCAGGGTTTAAATTCTTCTAGAATTGTAGGAAGGCATTTTTGCTTTTTGATTGTGGTCTGACAGCATCCCAATCTCCAGGATGTCAAGTTTACAGGCGAGAACGTGCGTGTTCCTTGGGACAGCTGGTAGGATCTAATCATGTTTGAGGGCTAAAAATCCGAGTGTACTCAGCAGCCTTCCCAGTTTTCCTCCATTCCCATTTCCAGGGTGAAAACAGCGCTTTAGCATCCCAATGCTGACAATCATTTGTGCTGATGTTACTATTTCACAGCTCAAAAGGTGATGATTATGTTCTTCTGCTCTCCAGTTTTACCTGTGCCTAAGCAGAAATGTCATTGAGTGCTTGGTTTTTGTCAGGGCTTTCTAGAGACGATGATGCATTGAAGCACAGCCTCAGCTGCATTTCTGAGCTTACCATATGTCCATTGAAGGCTTGCATATGTTCAGCAAAGCTTGGTTGACTTGACCCTTAAAGCAAGCCTCAGCAGCAGTTTGTAGTAGAGTTTTAAATGGATTAAATGTGGGGAGCTGCAGATAGTGGCTAAAATTGTTGGTAGTAACTAGCTGGGGATGGAAGGAGCTGACCCCGTGGACCTGCCTTTCAAATCTCACTGGGGATCGCAGTGTGCAGCTTGACAGAGTGAGAAGACACTTTGAATATTCCCAGTTTGGAGGAGTAGGATGGTACCTAGTGGAGGTGGTTCTAGACTGCACATATTTTAGCTATAGCAACGCAGATTTTTGTCTCTTTACTCCTACCTCTAGTATTTTCTGAATACTCTCTAAACGCCCGTGCAGCAGCAGTGAACCTTGATTAAGTGACAGAAAAAAACTAAACAAATTAATAGTAAGTCAGGGTACAAATGCCTGCCCTAAAGCTGAAGTTAACAGCAAATAAATTATTATTGTTTCCAGAGTGTGTTTTCATCGTAGCTGTGGTTTAAAGTGGATTTTCTGGATGTGGATATTGGCAGGGGAACCCTTTGATCTGCCACATCTTTATCAAACAATCTGAAAGGGAAAGCTGCCTTCAAAGCTGGTGGGCTGTATGGCTGCTAAACACAACCTGGCCCATTTTAACACTAATTTTATAAATATTGTGTTTCCCACTAATTGCTACAGGAGCAAAACCACTTTTCTGAAAACCTGGACCTTCCCATGGTTATCTGTAACTGACTGAGAGAATTGTGAATAAGAGGTATCACTGTAATTTTATCAGCCACGAGCTGCTTTCAGGGAAGGTTTTACATTCTGTTCATGCACAGAGTGTTTTGCATGTGGAGGCTTTAGAATCTTTCTGTTGTCATTGCCTATAAAAAACCCCTTGTTTTCCAAATGGAACATGCAAAGGCCTTAATTTAGACTACCAAATACAAATGATTGAATGCATCTTGAACGTGAGAAAATAACACTGGCAGCATCTACTCTTCCCTCACCTGCACTGCTGGTGATCATCTTGATACCTGGGTTGATCTTTCTTGTAACAGATCCTCTGCAGCTCAGGGATTTACTGCAGAGGCTGCAAAATTATTTTCTTTGGGGAAAGATTTATGTTGCTCATGGCTTAGAAACATCTCTTTCAATGGGTGGGAAGACCAGCCTTTGATTTGTAAGGAAGCAAGAATTTCAGCAAGAGCAGAATTTTCAGGATTGGCATCTTCAGGCTCCATGCATCACCTTACACAGCAGCAACAGGGAATGTCAGGACATTGGTCTGGAGCTGGACTATGTCATTTATTTGCTGTATTAGAGCTGTGGGGATTTATTTCATTGCAGCTTTTGAGCCTCGTGTTTTTCTGTAGGGAAAGGAGCTGTGTTGAAACCTTAAATTGGCAGCTTTTGCTTTCAGCAGTCAGAGGCAGGTTTGAATTTCACTGCTGGATTTTTTTGGGGTTGATTTAACTGTTCCCTGAGGCAGGTTATGCGTGGTCTGTGTTCAGGGGTCTTGTCTTTTGTAACATTTTGCCGAGTGTTCAGAGAAAACAACTTGTTCTCTACTTCCTGGAGTGAGATGTTTTCTGCAAAAAGGGGAGGATGGAGGAAACAGCAGCATCTGGGATGAGTTTCTTCACTGCTGTATGAAAGAAATCAGGTTTTTCATTCTTTGGGAATAAATAAATCTATGTAGGTGAAGGTAGGTTTTGCAGTGATAAAAGCCAGGTGGGCATGGAGCTGCAGAGGAACATCCAGGCCATCCCTAATGCAGGTTTCTAATCTAGGAAAAGGAATCAAACTTTCCTTCGTGTGTCAAATACTTCAGGCTTCCCAAAGCTGAAGCTGACAATGAAATGCTTGCTTCTAATACCCATTTCTTGGAACTGACTGCTGCTGTGGCAGTGGTTCCACTCAGCTGCCTAATTCCATGTGACTTCTCTGGCATATTAGAGCCTTGATTTTGAAGCTAAGAGCTCTGTTTCTCTTATTACCAAGCAGCCTGACTTAAATCATTTCACAGGAACTGAAAGCTTTTTCTCTAGAATTGAATCTACAAGTGCAAACACTTTAGTACCCTGACAGAAAAAGGAGGAAAAAATTTAAACAGGTATTTCCAGAATAACGTTTTTTTCTAGGAAAATACCTTACAGATATTTCCTTGAATCCTGGAGATGCCATTTAATATTTGTCTGCTTTTTAACATATTTTCTTCATCTTTTCATGAGGAACTTGATGCTTTTTGTTTCTCACAATTATTTGCCATTTTATGGCAAATGGGGAGGTAGGGGACATGAGGGGACATGAATGAAATGCACATCTGTTCATGGATTTTGGCATTTCTGCGTGTCAGTGGAAAAGCCTGGGTGGCTTTTTGCTTTAGTCCAGTGACCACTCTAGAAGTTTAAAAGAAAGGAGTTAAGAACTTGTTTTGGAATAAACAACATTCCCAAGTGGCTGAGGTTTGGATTGTTCATGGGGTCTTGTTAGAACCCCACATTCTTCTTCCTCACATCCATTTGTAAAATTGTTGTATGATTAGATTGAGCTCCAAGCCTTGTTTTTCAGCAGAAACACCAGCACTAACACCTGGGTGAGTATTTGAATAGAATTTGAACAGAACACTCCTGCTGCTGGTGTGGTGTTCCTGCTCCTGTGCCTGTTGTGATGTCAAAGGTGTCCCACAGAATAAATTCAGCATTTTCCCCTCTATCCTGCAGCATCCTCGTGCTGTGGACACAGGGACAGTTCTGCCCCTCTCTTGACATTGACACAGCAGCCACATTTTGGGTGCAGTGGGCACTTTGCTGACATGGAGGAGCTTTTGTTTGCTCAGAGGCAGCAGAAAAGCTCCTCTGATCAGCATTTCCCACCTCTCTGAGAAGGGGCTGTGCTGACGCGGCGCTGGCGCCGTGAACCCTGTAATGGAGCACACGCAGAATTAAACTGGAAATGAGGGGATAATGGAAGGATTTTCAGGGAAGTGCAGAGAGCTGAGTCTGCTCCACGCTGCTGTTCTGGTAGGTTTAACAGAGGTTTGTGTTTCTATCTCTGTGCAGGAGGTAATGGAGCATGAACTGGAGAAAAGCAGGAAAGCCTTCCCTGAACTCCAAATGCTTTTATTTTTTTGTGGGAAAGGATAAGGGCAGGACAAGCTTAAAAGTGCAAGAACCAAGGGGTGAATTTGAAGGTCTCATATGAAGCAGGCTATATTTTCATACCATCAAGTGCATAAATAAATGATGAAAAGAATTACTGCAGGTGTAGAGGAGAAGGTCCCAGGTACCCTTGCCCCTGATAAGTCACAGCTGTACTGACACCAAAGAACAGGGACAGCCCTTAATGGGTCACAGCTATGTCCAATAAAGATAAATGTGATAAAAGAGGTGTGGTGGGCTGGTCAGGGGGAGGACTTTGAGGTTGGACATACTGAAGGTAGACTTGGAGCGAGAGGAACCCTGAGGAAGAAGGAATGATCCAGGAAAACACAAGGAATCAAACAAGGAACAGAGGTGCTGCTGTAGAAGATCTGCTCTGAGGTCAGTGTGGGTCTGCTGGGGTGGGAGCCTGCAGCCATAGCTGAGCTGGGTAAAAGCTGTGGTCAGGGGCAGCAGGGACGTCCCTGCAGTGACATTCCAGCAG
>VXBR01005272.1:590787-624102 GCA_013400215.1 Cisticola juncidis | reverse complement strand
AGGCCTCTCCGTTGCAACAAAAACCAACTGCCAGTTTAAGAATACAGTTGCACAAATGACTCAATGAAGTATAGAATGAAGCATTAAGTTTAAAACTGCTGCAGAAAAAAAAGTCCATATCAGGAATAAAAGCAGCCTAACTTAGTAAAAAAAAAAACAACAATGCAGCATTTGCAAAAATAGCCTGGGCTCTTCTTACCCCCTGCTTCCATATGGGAGGTCTTCAGTCCCAGAGCAATCAGGTATTGAGTGGGCTGCAAATCATACTTCTGTAAATATATCAAACATGATTTTGTTTCTCTTTGTGCTTCAAAGATTCTCTCATATTCATGTTGCTTATTTTTAAAGCATGTGCCTGCACTTATTTAATGAATGAAATTAATTAAGGAGATAGTTACTCAATAAATGTATTTACTTTGGAGTTATTTTTACTTTGCATCTTCCATTTAGCCCTTCACCACCCATTTTTAGTCTAGTAAGCTGATGAGGAAAGGTCAGTGAGCGTGGGAGCAAATTTGGTATTCAGCTGAGCACCACATTAAAGATAAAACTGACAGCTGTAAGAAGATAAAGGGTAACTCATTTTCACTCGGTTAACTTCTGTGGATAAAAGCTGGTACAGAGCACAGAAGAAACACTAACTTTCCTCAGTAGAAGTCAGATAGGCTTTCAAGAACCAGTGCTAGCAGTAAACAGGTAAGAGTCAGTGAGACTGGTTTGTCTGCCTGGAGACATTGAGAAAAATCAATCAATTCATGTTAACTACACATGTGGAGTTTGAGTAGATTAACTAGACTACATTTAGGGACTGTGAGAATACACTTGCTCAGAATCACAAGCTCTATTGGTTTGAAACAATTCAACTGTGAGAAAAAAGTATCCACAGAATAGATTTAATCAAGTTAAACTAACTTCTTTAAAATTGTCAACTTTAATAATACAGCTCTGTTTTCCAGAGTTGCCATATATGCAATCCTTGACTTTCAGCATGAAAAGGATAGGCTCAAGGATTGCCTATCCTTTACTGCTCACTGCTTTAGGACATAGAATTGGAACTCATGGAATGAGAGCAAAATTCACATCATATAATCACATGAATCACTGAAGTTGGAAAAGACCTCCAAGATCATCAAGTCCAAGCTCTGACCAGACACTACGATGCTACTAAGTGCCATGTTCAGTTGTTTCTTAAACAGTTCCAGAGATGGTGACTCCACCACTTCCCTGTGCAGCTTGCTCCAATTCTTGATAACCTTTCAGTGAAGAAATTCTTTTTGATTTCCAAACTGAACCTACCCTGCTGCAGCTTGAAGCCATTTCTTCTTGTCCCCAGTTGCCTGGAAGAAGAGGCCAATCCTCACCTGGCTAGAGCCTTTCAGGCAGCTGCGGAGCACTAAGGTCACCCCTGAGCCTCCTCTTCTCCAGCTAAACACCTCCAGCTCCCTCAGCTACATCTCATATGACTCACTCTCCAAACCCTTCACCAGCTCCACTGTCCTTCTCTGGACATGCTCCATCACCTCAATGTCTTTTTGCAGTGAGGGGCCCAGAACTGAACACAGAATGGGAGGCATAGCCTCACCATTGCTGAGTACAGGGGGCCATCACTGCCCTGGTTCTCCTGGCCACACTACAGCAGATACAGGCCACTGGCTTTCCTGGCCACCCAAGCACACATGACTCACGTTCACCTACAGCTGACCAGCACACCCAAGTTCTTTTCTGTCAGGGCTGCTTTCCAGCCACTTTTCACCCAGCTTGTAACACTGCCTGGGGTGGTTGTGATCATAGAAAGGTTTGGATTGGAAGAGGATCTTGAAAATCATCTTGTTCCAAGCTCCCTGCTGTGGACAGAGACACCTTCAAGTAGAGCAGATTGCTCAGAGTACAGGACCCAGAACTTGGCCTTATTGGATCTCACACTACTGGGCCTTGGCACATGGATCCAGCCTGTCCAGATCCCTCTGCACAGCCTTCCAGCCCCCCAGCAGATCAACACTCCTGCCCAACTTAGGGTCATCAGTGAATCTGGTGAAGGTGCACTCGATCCCCTCATCCAGATCACTGATAAAGATATTGAGCAGGACCAGACACAATACTGAGTTCTAGGGCACATCACAAGTGACCAGAAGCCAAATGAACGTGACATCATCCACCACCACTCTCTAGGCCTGGCCACCCAGTTTTTAACCCAGAGAAGAGCGTATTTGGCCAGGCTATGGACTGCCAGCTTCTCCAGAATGCTGTGGGAGATGGTATCAAAGTCCAAGTAGAATTTATCCACAGTCTTTCTCTATTCCACTCAGTGGGTCACCTGGTCATACAAGTAACATCCAGTCAGTGTGCTTAGCTAGGATATACCAGCAAGACTTATCCTTCCAGAAGAAAAAGAAAATGCACCAAAACTCTCCCTGTGTGTTGCAAGAGTCCTGAACCATCCTGCAAATAGATGCCATATGCCTATAGAACACATCTGGTGTGCATTGGGTACATGCACATTCAGGTTTCAGTGGCCAAGTACACAAGAATCAGGTGCCCAGGACTAGTCAATGTCATTGCTGATGAAACCTGAGGACCACCCTCTGCTTGTTCCTCCTCTCACTAAATCTGGGGTTTATTCGCAGAAGCTGCGATCACACCTCCCAACCGTGGCTTTTATCTGCCATAGCTTTGCTTAATTTCACACATGCAATTACTTATATAGGTTTCAGATTTCCTGGCTCTCCCCAACAAATTTCCATATGAAGTCAGAAGAGACAAATTATGTCCTCACATGTTGGCTTGGATGTGAAAGACTGTACATAATTCAGTTTCATCTATTTAT
The DNA here is from genome assembly GCA_013400215.1 of Cisticola juncidis. Taxonomy (NCBI): domain Eukaryota; kingdom Metazoa; phylum Chordata; class Aves; order Passeriformes; family Cisticolidae; genus Cisticola; species Cisticola juncidis. Next base: position 621,278 of record VXBR01005272.1, on the reverse strand, counting down.
ATATGTATGTAAGCTTGCGAGCATATGCACATAATTAAAGGCATAGCACCACAGTGACACCTCTAGTTGCATCTTCTTTTCTCTCAAAGATTTCAAGCCTCACAATGTGGAGTCTAGGTGACAAATGAACCCTGTATTTCTCTCAAATATACCTATGGCTTTGAAATTCATATACAATGCCAGTTACTGGAGCAGAGGGCAAGAATATAGAGTTAACCAAATCTGCCTTCCAAAAACTTTGATTTTTCTTCCTCTATGGTAATACAAAGGACAAGGAATATCTTTCATATTTACCTTATTTCCAACTACCAGAACAACAGCTGCCTATTTGATTATTCATTATCCTCCTTCATTGTCTTAAAAAACTTCTATTTTATCACATTTTAAAAATAAACTCCATAGTTTAGAAAAACTTCATTGATGAAGTACTGAACTTTTAAGACTGAAGGGCAAGGGATTTTCAAATGCACAGACATAAATCAGGAATAAAATTCCTTCTGAAAGCCACTGGGACTAAGTCTACAGTCTGGGGCCTGTATCTTCAGTGAAGATGTTTCAGCAGGAACCTAAGACAACATTAGTCTGAGCACTACTCTAGTTCAGACAGCATCAGCCTAGGCATGAAAGGTCATATCTGGAGCACTGACTGCTCTTAGTGACTTAGCTGTCGTTACTGCTTTAGCATCTCCCTTGAAGAAAGGAGCTGGGGTTCAGGCACTTGCTATCTAATGCAGTCAGGTCATGGCTTAAGCAATCAGTGAGAGCAGAAAAGTATCTCCTCAGTTTAAACACAGATCTCCCATGTATGGAAGGAAGGCCTCAGACTGCCTCAGACTTCCGAAAATTTTTGTTGCACAAGACACATTTGAATCTGACTTATTTAAGACTTATCACTGTTCTTCCAAAAGAATCCTCCCCATCTAAACCAGCTTCTGCTAAGATATACCTGTTATAGATCATAGAATCATGAGAGAGTATGGGTTGGAAGGGACTTCAAGATCATCTAGTTCCAATCCCCTGCAATGGCAGGGACACTTTCCATTACACCAGGTTGTTCAGAGCCCCCTCCAGCCTGGCCTTAAACACTTCCAAAGATGGAGCATCCACAACTTCTCTGCGCAACCTGTTCCAGTGCCTCACAACCCACACTGTAAAGATTTTGAGTAATACAAAATGTAGGCTGAAAACTCCCTCAAAATTTTACCAGTCCTAGTATCATTCTCCTATCAATATTCAACTAAAAACATGGTTTACATACATCTCCAGAAGGGACACATCATTAAGGGTGCATCCCTCAATTGCTATGCACAAAAGTTGTTGTTCAAAAATTCATCTGTGGCTCAGGAAAGACATTTATATTTCTTTCTGCTCTTCCTGTTCCACTGAATTCAGACCTTCAGAGTATAATCAAAAAGACCAAATTCCTCTCCGCTCCCCAGCAGTCTCCAGCTCTTCTATAATGAAGGCATGCTTTTGTGAGGAAGAGAAGGGAAAAGGTAATCATGGGCTAACTTGGATGTGCTGACAAAGAATTAATAGGCATATTCATGTGGAATAAACCACTATCAAAAGAAAATTCTGTAACAAGCCTCCATATCAATACTGCCTTTACAAACAGGATAGTAAGCTCAAGTGAACTGTTACTTAGACCAAAACATAATCAATCTAAAACTCCCTTATTACAACAGGATAAAGAATAGTAACATGGCAGAGTAGCTAAGACCACAATATAAGACCATTTATGAAGACACGTAAGTGTTCCAAGGTACAAAACACCTTTCTCCTAGGCACCTCTCAAATCCTAAATTAGGCAGAATTACGAATTAGATTTTCCTCTTCTAGGAGAAGGTCAGAATGAGCCAATCTACTTGCTATCTTGCTGTGTCTACTCATATGACTAAATAACAAAGCTCACCAATATGTCACAGATCAAATGTTCAAATGCCCCCTTGCTTTTGACACCTACGGCATGGTAAAACAACGTATTAAAATAACTCCTAACCATTTCTGTCTGTACAGGACAGAGTTAAGTTTTATCATTTCAAATACTCTGATGTTCTCCTGCAGCAAGGAATAAATACAAAATCTTCACATTAATGAAAAAGAATTGCACTATGTGACTGCCTGATTATCTGCAGACAATCATATTTGATAGGTATACAAGACAGGATATTCTGGTTTATGAGACAATTCTTTGGCATTATATACCATCTATATAAATAATTTCCCCTGAAAGAAGTTGGGGTAAACAGCTTCTACAGCACAGGCACACTGCAGCTATGTACATATGCATAGGATGAAGAAAAGATAAGGTTGCCAGCTTCAAAGATGAGAGGGCAGAAATGGAAGCTTAGTCACAAGTCATACATACTGGAGGTGTGAGGTAGGAGGGAAGAATAACAGCTCATCCTGAAAACAAGGATCACTGCACATTCCCAAAATTAATTGGACACTGAATATGAAAATAATAATAAATACATATATATAAATACCTAAAAATAAAAGCTCCAGAAAGTTGTCTTTGATTTGAATAAAAAAGGTTACATCATGAACTGCTAAGACAAGGCAAGATAGAAAGGTGGATCAAAATTTTTCACATAAAGGGATCAGGATAAATAATTTCAGTGAGTGAAAGAACAGTGTATTGCACCATCAGTAATATGAATATCTAATAACAGTTATAACTATGCCAACTCCCAGACAAGGAAACCAATTTTGGCAAAATCTCCACCCTAAACTAAGTGCATTTCTTTAAAAATTTTTAGTACTGGGAAACTTTCTAGAAAGTTGGATTACAATATCACTTTCTTTGAAACAATTGTCTATTATAGATTTGACAGGCTCTGCCAGTAACAAATACACTCACCCACTCACCAACTGTGGATAAGAAACTCTGCAAGGCAAATGGACACAAGATTTACTGCCTTCTGCAGATCTTAGATTTTCATTTACATACATATCTACATATATCGTAAGGTTGCAATCCTTGCATAAGGTTGCAAAAGATACTTAAAGCTCTCCCTGGAATAAGAAAGGCAGCCTGAGACAGCAGAAAGGGGTGTGAGGGATTATTTTTGCTTTTTGAAGCAGCCTAACTTTCCTTTTTAAAAGCCAGACACAGGCCTTCTTCCACAAAACTCCACCTTCCCTTTTTATCTCCTGAATTAGAGTATTTAACAGAATGACCACCGGTACATGAGGAAGTTTCCCCTTCCTAAGGGAACTCATCTTGGCTTGCTGAAGAACAGAATTTTAGAACTCACATCAGACATAAAAGCGATGAAAGGACCTACCCCATAGTACTCTGTCAAAATGCTACAGAAGTATCTCCCATTGCATCAATATTTCATGTCTCCTGGCCCCTGAGAGAAGGGAGGTTGCACAGCATCCCCAAGACAGGAAAAAAATACTGAGTTTTTTTCTTTTTTGTTTAAACAAATAGAACACTACTTTAAGAATCCATATTTATCAGAAGGATTCCCAGAACTACTGCCTTAGTTCCCCATCTTTTGCTCCTGCTATGAATCACACATACAATATCAGTTAAACCCTCCTTTTAGGTGTCACATATTACTCCAAGACTAGTAATTATTTCTGTTCTGTTTGCTTTACTATAAAGCCTCACAGAATGCTATGTATATACAGGTAATAATTTCCCTTCAGCTTAGCTGACCAAATTCTGAAGCTATTTCACTGATAAACATCACTTCAATGGCACACAAGATAAACCAAGGTCCTTGTTTTTCCTTTTAAGCTTCTGTGGAAGCAGTTTCTTTCCCATGAACACTGGCAACTTTGTTTTGTCTAGTAATTGAAATAGTACAAAACCTTGCTTAATGTTCTCTAAAGCACAACCAAGCTTTACTGGTCATAAAACAGGCAGCAATACTGAAAAATCTAAGTACACTAAGAGATCAGACCAACTTCCTCATAGACACTTAAAATTACAGGTAACTTTCATTCCCCAGCAACAACAAAATTCCACCTTTTTACTGCCAGGTGTCCCACAGCTGGCAGCGCTTCCCCTTCCCTCACTGCTGGAGTTACCCTCTTCAAGCTGTGGTACTGCATGTCCAAATCTCTGATCTTACACACTGCCAGCAAACACCATTGAGTGTGATTCTCCCAAAGGCATTTTGAAAGGGGACCCTAACACAGTGCAATGATACTGCACACGAGGTCCATTATCCACACTGAGTCCCTCCTCCCACTCCCCTGTTTCTCCACACTGGCACAGAAAGGCAGCCATGGTTCCAGCTGCCTGCAACTTAATAAAAGTCATTAGGCAAAAGCATGTATTTCCACTGCTACAAACAGAACACTCAGGAAAGTACTGCTTGAAAGGAGAGAAAATTAAAAGGCTCATAAAATACAACCAAGGAAAAGTAAAACATTTGTAAGATGTGTTTTAGGAGTTTACTGGGATTTTGTTGTAAAAATGTTCCTAAAGTCTAATAATGTCTTAACTTAATAGCTAATTAGCAAAAAAGCTGGTCTGACTGGCTGAATGTAAGTTGTACCATGACCAAGAGGTGGAACTGGATGATTTCCCAAGGTTCCTTCCAACCCAAATTATTTGACGAATCTATGAAAAACATTAAGAGGGTCTTAAGATTTGCTGCTGGACATTGGAGACCTGGGAGTACAATATAATCAACATTTCCATGATGACTTCAACATGGCACTGCAGAAGGAAGGGAAAACTAGACAGTTTTGGGGAAACTCTTCCAGGAGTCTCAGCAGATTGACAGAAAGATCCATACAGCTTGGCAGATAAAGTTTATCTAGACATGATGCTTAGAAACAGTAAATGATCTTGTAGACAACATGCTACTCTAAAAATACTTTTTGACTTCTGTTTTTGTTCTGCTCTTAAAACTGTTAAGGATGACTTTCTGTGCACCATTGGATGCGTATTTCTGAAAGAGAAAATAATCAAACTATAAGAACTTAGCTAAACCCAGTGGTTGCTCAGAGGCACTAGCACCGGGACTCAGGATTTTGAAATTCCACTATTGGTAAAGACAATGGATTGAATCTTTGAGACAATAAAGGCCATTGAGGTATGTATGCCCCTCACACCATGAAATCCAGCTTTCAGGAAGGACAGTGGAAATGTGGGCCATGGTAAGTATATTAAAATACAATACAAAGCTTTGGTATATAGTTTCTTTCTCCTTTTCTTTAAGAGCGGCATTTCTGTGCTTATATTCGGGAAGTCAGTGTTACTACTGACTTGTCTGTCTAACTAAAATGATGAGGTTGACTTACCTGTTGCAAACAAGTTTATTAACATAAGGCAAATTAATAAGCCTTTTCTAAGGTATCTCAGAAATCCACTTGTTGTTTTCTGCATGTCTCTGAAGAGGGGATAGATAATGCAACTCAGTCAAGTAAGACTAAATTTCATATTGTCAGCGTGGCAGTACTTGGTTTTCAGATAGTAAGAATTTTGTCATCCTCTAAAATAAGTTTATTACTAGCACAATTTTTTTACAACTCTTTGGGCTTTTGTACTTCTTATTTTAAGGGAAACAGCTCCTTTTACAGCACTTACATAGAGACTCATTTTAAAGCTTACATATTCTCTTGGCTTACTTTGAGGACAGATGAAGTTGGCAGCTGTCCACTGAGAGTTAGGGGCAGTAAAAAAACCCATGACTTATATGTTCATTATTCACTAAATGTAGTTATTACCCACCAGTAAATGGGCAAACTGGCAGGAATGATGACACTAATTCCGTACCAGCCTGCAGGAGATAAAAGGGGCACTCCTCCCTGCTCCAGGAAGTAAAGAAACCTTTTGGCGCTTTCTCATATTACAAGAAACACTGTCAAAAGCTGCTAATAATTCTAGTAAGAACTGCTCAGGAAAAAAAAAAAAAAAAAGATGGCATGATGCCTACAGAGTCTTCAGATTCTTATGAATGGGCAAAGTACAAATGCTGGCAAAGTTCACTTTTTAGTATCATCACTTAAGATACTGGTACAGCTGACAGAAACTCCTGGTGTACAGACCCCAAAGAACTTGAGTTCTTGTAGATCTGCAGGGCCTACTTTCTCCAACCTGTGCACTTCATCTTGCAGTCTTTAACTATCAACAAAATTTTAATAAATTTCTCTAGAGTAATAGATATCATCCCAGACTTCTGAAAAAAAAAATCAAGACAATTTTTTACATGAAAAAGTGAATTTTGAAGGTCAGAGTTAAAAGTATTTACATTCACAGTTTTGTAAGGCATGAATACAGGGAACGAGTGGAACTTAACTTTTTCTCTCTAAATAGAGTCTACTGCTAACCATGCCTCCTCTAGTGAAACTCAAAATGTTACTGTGCATTTAATACTGCAGAACAGCTCAGCTCTTCAGTGCAGTCCTGTAGATGAAGACAAACTTCAGCCCTTCTTAAAGAGCTACCTTGCCTTTCATTTTACCACTTCCATTACTTCTCTTCCCATTGACCCCATCATCACTATCACCTGTAAGAAAAAAACACTCAAATGTAGTAGTGAACAAGGTTTAATACCTCTTACAGAAAAAAAAACAACAAACCCTGATCTATGAATTATCATGCTGGTTACTCAGTTCTTCCCAGTGTTAGCAATATATTCTGCACACTTACACTTCATTTAAATGGCTCAGGATAAGAAGCAGAAAGAGAAATTCTCCTAATATAACAGACCCATGAAGAGGCATGAGTCTGGAGTGGTTAGACAGGACCTGTCAGAATTCCAATTCTGTATATAAACAATTTTTAATACTGTAAGAAAGAGGAGAAAGTGTAATAAATAGAATAACTTTTTTTTCTGCAAAAGACAACAATAAAGGCTTGCTTATCCAATTTTAGAGAGCACACATGGTGACTTAGGTTGGAAAATAAACACAACCATTTACACAAGGTCTCATTTCCATTTATTTCTAACTTTGCCAAAATCCCCAATCTGAGGGGTTTTCTAGGCTACCTGTCTCCCCACCTTCCGAGTTTATTCCTATTACACCATGGTTTGCAATTTTAAATCTGGCATAAGGAGATCACTTGTCTAATTTCATCACTGCTGGTTGAGCTTTATACATTTCCTGTCATGAATCACTGAGCAACAAGTGTTTGTATGACCCCTTCCCACACAACATGCAGTCTAACCAGTGAGGTCAATCAACATGCCAATCCTTCAGGGGTCTCAAGATGTTTTAGGAAAAGACATGGATAAGAGTCACAACCACCCAAATACCCCAAACAAAATATTACAGTCTGTAAAATAAAAAATTACATTTCTGACTGTGAAGTACCATAGAAGTTGATTGGGTCAAAATGTTCTTCAAAACAATATGTTCATTAAAGTTCCAAGCTGTCAAGTCAAGTGATATTGTAAGGTAAAATATCTGCTTACTATCTCCTCCAGGAGATGCCTGCACAACATGTTTAGCCAGCAGCCACACAGCCAGCAGCCACTTTAATTCTGACACGTCTTAAAGTGCTTAAGTTTTAATTCTTTGGTCTTTCACATTATTTAACATGACACATCTTTGAGTAACTTGACAGTTCAACAGTTAAGATGCCGTACCTCTGTTGCTACTGGATTCCTAAATACTATGTTTCATTATTTTTTCTTTAGTGACACCAAAATACTAAAAAAAGATGAGAATTTCACCATGCTAAACTCAGCATAAACACTCCAGGGGCAAAGTAATTTTTTCTCTCTATTTTGTATAAATTTCAGTACATACTAATTTAAAAAAAAACCCTCACAAAACAGAGAATAACATCCAAGACATTTCAACACTGATTACCCTCTTTCATTTAGCTTATTTTTCCTCTCCCATAGCTTGACATTGGTTTCTTTTTTCAACAGCAGTTTTTAGCAGTAGAGCACATTTCTGACACAGACTGTCAGCCACAAACTCAGGATCTCGTGTCCATAACACTGACCTACATCATCTCTGAAGTAGTGACCCCTGTGAGGGAATCTGGAGAGAAACAGAGCTGCTACACAAAGCTGAGAAGCACACGCTTTCTCCTTCAACATGCAGGTGGGTAATAGTCACATAATGTGAAATGGGAGGGAATAGAGATCCTGGAGCTGCTTTTATCCCCACAGCTCAACCAGAGCCCTCTCTTCCAATGCCTAAAGGAAAGAATAATTGCTACAGGTGTATTGCTCCACCATCTGTGCCTACATTTCCAAAGGAATAAACTAAAAAAAAATTGAGAAAGTACATGCTGAAACTACTGCAAAATGTAAAGACATTCAGCAAAAAAAACCCCTTACTATCTGCAGCAATGGGTATTGTGTTCTGTAAAGGTAAAAAACTCTAAAGTGTCCTAGTCAACACACGTAATCAGAAACCTTTTATACAATCTCCAGCCTGCAAGGAAACCTCTCTCAGATGAGAGATGGCCACCTCACATTGATCCCCTCATCAGTCACTCCCAGGCAAAATTATCACAATTAACTGTAATTAGGTCAGAATTACAAGTAATTTCTCCAAAATCTCTATTCCAGCTTGGGAGAACACAGCAGTTTTCTTGCCTGCAAAAGACTTGCTTAGTGTCAGTTGACAGCCCAATTGCAAGGCAGTGTCTCAGAGTCCCCCAAACCACCTCTGCTGTTGCCTCTGCGTCCCAGCAGCGGACCTGGCAGGTCCCTTACAGTGGGGCAAACCCAGCTCCAACACTGACTGTTCCTTGTCTTTGAGCTTGTCAGTCTACCAGAACAACCCCAACATTTCCCTCAGCCACTAGAAATTTTAAAAAAGACCATAGATAACAACAGTCAGGAATAAACATACATTCATAGGTATCAGCTGTGTACAAGCCATCTGAAGGAGACAGCACTGATTTTGCCTTTATTCCACACCATTAGGAGCCCCAACATTTAGAACACCTCACAAGACGACCAAAAAAGGGACTGTAAATGTACAGTAATACACCCAAGACCCAAAAAGTCCAAACAAAAACTCTCTGCCCAACCAAGGAAGGATAAAGGCACAAAATTCCAGAAAGGCTCTTGAGGACTTCATTACACAGATGAACAACCCTCAAGAATGGTCACATGTGACAGTGACTGACAGTACAAAAAGTCCAAAGATTAGGTAAAATCTTGAGTGACACAAAATTTACAAAGGAAGTTATTCAACAAAGCAAGCCCTCGTCTGCCGGAATTTTTTGGCTTGCATACTATGGATGGTCAAGAGTTCACAAACACCTGAATTGATTACAAAGATCAAGAACAAGAAAACAAAGGAAAATTAAATGTCTCTAAAAAGGAATTTTTTCTTCTAAGGAAATCAGCAAGAGCTTCCAAAGCAAATCTCAAGACAACAGCATACATGGAAGTAGATTGTTTCTGTGCTTTTAACTGCTTTGCTTGGTCCAGGAAGTGCTTGGTCCAAGGGTGCTGTTATCTATCACTTTCTTGATGTGCACTGATACCAGTTTTGACAGAGTGATCTCAGGTTTTAAAGAGCCTGAAATCATCATAAAGGCAGTCTGGCCATGATATTAAAATAATATAATCTGAAGAGTAAGAAGGCAGTAATCACATTACTTTCTTCTCCACTGGACATGAAAGCATATCTGCAAATTGTTGCTTTTTCCCCTGCAGTAGTCCTGGTATTTTGTGTAAATTAGTAAGGACAGTTTATCCAAGAGGATAACATCTCAGTCATTCCAGCAGGATCATAAAATTTACAGCCTGAAATTTGACAGCACCAGCTATCAACTTGATGAAACTTTTATTTCAGTAGTTGAAAAATGCACCATTAACTAAACATATCCTTTCTTCTGTGTTTTACAAAAATCCTTTCCAAGTTCCCATTTAGGAACATAAGGAATATTTACACACTCAGTGTCCAGGCCAACTGTCACCCCAACAGACCACCCTTCTTTAAGCTCTGGTGCTTATTAACTTGGTTCTAATACTCACTTATAAGGGAACTACTGTCACAAATTATCCCCAGCTTCCAATATCAACTTGAAACAGAAACAGCATCCATGCTACAAAGGCAGTACTTAGTTGTGAACCTTTACTAATACACCAGGGAGTGGACCGCTGAACTTGTGGCTAATTACTGACTGGTATCCTGGTTCTGCATGTAAAAATTGCTATTATTTTGGCATGGACAGCGACAGCTCCAATTAATAGACAGAAAAACAATTCTTGGCAAGAGAAAGCAAAACATGGCCAAACATGCTAATGCAGCAGTCTGTTCTTGAATTCCCAAGTTTGGACTAAGTAAATATTCTTTAAGCCTGTAGGAGGTGAAAAGAAGAATGAACAAAAGGAAAAAAATGCAGTATTTGCAGCCATGGATGTTCTCAACTTCTTTTGAAATGAAGCTTTTAAGGAGAAGCAATTAATGTACCCTGTTCCCTGTTTGTGTTTGCAAATTTAATAGAATGATGCAAAGTAATCTTTGTTCTGTAAGTTAGGGAACTATCTCTCGTAACAAACGTAATAAATGCATTGGCTCTAGAACACAACATATGAGCACAAAATACATGTCAAAGAGTCATTCTGGCTTGGTCCAGGAGTCACTTCATCTATAAAATAAACTTACTTCTTACCTCTGAAGTTTTAAACATAAAACATAAACCAGTTCAGTATTTTCCATTCACATGCAGATGAAATTAAATACAGGTTTTTAGAACATGAACAGTGCAGTTGTTTAGAGCAGAAGGAGATCAATTTTGAACAAGAAAAAAATCTCCATTAGAGATCCATTGTCATTTCTAGGAAAAACATCTCACAAATACAACCAAAAGTAATGTGTGTGCTTGAGGATAGACCAGGAAAACACTTCCATAACAGGCCATTGAATGAAAAGCTCAAGGAGGAAGTTGCGGGGGTTTTAATCCACTATGAAGTTTTTAACAGTACTAGGAAGTAGTTATTGTGTATCTGAATGGAATTCCACAGAAAGGTGCCTTAGTGCAGTTTTACCTACTAATAAACCTCTTGAGACTAACAGAGAGTAGTACTGATCTTCTGAACCTGATACTGACCGTGATCTCTGCTTCCACAGTGAATTTCGGGGATGGCTTAAGGCTGATCACACACTCCCCCGATATCAGCTGGGGGTGGCCCTAGTCAGATGTCTACCCCAAAACCAGAACATTCAAATCTGAGTTGCTTTGGGATTTAGCCAGTCTTGTAGTCTTCCTTCTTACTCCTCCTCCTCTCATTTCTCTCATGCACCTATAACAATTACTCAGGAAACCATATAAAAAAACCCATGTGAAGTGACCCATTATCACAAAATATCTGAGAAAACTCACATAAAATTATAAAGGGTTTTCTATTGTGACAAGAAAAGGACCCGTGTTGCAACTTAAAGCTCCAATGCAGGAGACTATGTAATTATCAAGGGAGCAGAATGTCCAAGTTCAGTTATTGATTTTTACTTTGTTCAGAAAAATATTAGGCTAATGCTTGGGTTAGAGAATAAAGAGTAAGGCTTACAGGGAAAAAGAATTTGCTTCTTTCCAGATATAGGACAGGTTCATTTAAATCTCAATAAATGGATTTTAAGAACTCTTACTGAAACATTAACTGTGCTTTTCCTTCAATTTTAAGTCATCATGTGGGATGATAATATTCTTTTACTCGTAATACTGTAAGTTGTGGGCCAGCCAGAAAGCATTCAGAAGGATGGTGGGAAAGAGGAATTTCATGTAGCATACAGCATTTATCTTGCTAGGGAAGTTAATTTGAAACTTTTCACTGGCTCCCATTCTCCCAATATCTGCTGGATATAGCTACCCTTTGTTTTGTTGAGAAATGTGAAGTCTTCTCTCATTCTAACTGACCTACTTTATTCAAAGAACTACTAATAAAATGTGTTATATTCTTAAGCTTCTTTGAAAAATTGTGATCATTTGTGCCATTCAGTATTTGCTACTACTAACCTCAGTAGAGGTACAGCTATCCCTCCCATCTTTTGAGTTTCCATAGTTTTTGATTTGATTCATGCACTTAAGTATTTTCTCAGACCAGCTGGACATCTGTGCAGTTTTCTAAATGGTCTGTGCTTTTAGCCAATAATGCTCAATTGGCTTCCTATAGAAACACCTGGGGAAAAAAGCAGGAAACACAACTGATAATATAAGACAAAACCGTCAGTCATCAAACCATAAAATGTGGGACCTTCTTTGACTAAAAATCTTAAAAATACAGATTAAAATCTCAGCATTAGATATAGCTTAACCTTATTTATGGACTCTTAAATTCCTGTGACCAGGAATAGCTGTTGGAATTCTACAGTCTGAATCATCAGGCCAGATAATCTGATTTTTATGGCATTACCAAATATCTCATTTTGGAAAAACAAACAAACAAACAAACAAACAGAAAAAGAAAAACATGAAAAATGAAAGGACTAAGATATGTGGAGCAAAATCTTTACACCCTACACTCCTAAACAGCAAAACAAAACACAACTACCAAGCATGTCCCCTATTATATCTCAACAGGATATCCATCTGGAAAGTCTTACCTTCCAGATGCTTTCCCCTACTATTTCCTCGTCCTGCTAATCTCTGAAACTACCCCTAGGGGGAAAACAAAACACTACACCATTTATTGTCATGCTGTTGTTTTAAAAGATGGACAATAGAAAGGAAAATAGATCCTGGACCACAGTCAGTTTCAATACTACAACTATAGACAAGAAAACCAGAACTGGATCAAATTGAAATAAAATTGAATATATGCCCTGTATCAAAATAAATTTATAAAAGCAAAATGCATTACAGAAACACAACAGTAAAGTGCATATGCAAAGAATAAAAATCCTACATAAATGAGGAAGCCTACCTATCTCTTCTCCTCAATCAAAGTCGAATCACATGTATTTTCTTCTTTTTTAACACATAGAAGTGTGAAGGATGTTAACCAAACTAGTACTACAGCCCTTTAGAGAAATCCACAAGATGTTCTCCCCAGGCTTTGGTAGGACGACAAAGTTTCCTCTTACAGAAATTATCTGTACCCTAAAGAATTTTGTAAGCCTGTCAGTGAAGCAAGGCAGAGGCATTTCATTCAGTTAAAGGGAGTTTGGATGGATTTGTAAATCAAGCCCTGTAAATCTGAACAGGTAAATGAATGCTTGGGCTTTGAGTCTATTTGGACCACTTTTGGTACCACTGGAGGTCTGTGGCCAGAAGCTCTACAGCCCATTGTGACTGGAACACAATGAATGGGGCATTCCAGTGCAGAAAGCACCTCCACAAGGGCCTGACAAAGTATTCACAATAAATAAACAAATATCTCAGTAGCTAAAAAAGGATGAGTTTTATTGCTCTAATTTTCTTTTGTTGGGTTGTTTTCAAGTGTGATTCAATTTACATAGTATCTCTTTCCAGCTCAAGGTACAACAGTAGAAGCAAGGAAAGAGCTGATTTGAAATACAAATAGAACAATAACTTACTTCTGCCAGATCAGTGCAAAGGGACACACAGTGAAGAATGAGAAAAAGTATTTAATTTGACACCACTGCCATTCTCTGTAGCGTTACTTGCAAAAGATTTGGGGGTGTTTTCAGAACACACTATTTCATTCTTTCCAGGTGTGTTATCTGAAAAACCTCCTCATATCAGTGGAGTAAGTAACAAATAAAATCACTGCTGCAAGTTCACATAAAAAAATTAAAAGTAGGCACTTACACACCTTTATCCTCCCAAGTTGAAAGTACTACACACACATGTTCCAAATAATAAAGCAACACATGTAACCAGCACATTTAGAAAACAACAGCTAAATTACTATGAATTTCTGCCCACCATCAGTCTTTCTTCAGGATATGGAAAATATTTCAGTAATCATTTCTATCTGCAAATATAAAAAGTAAGCCATTTTAAAAATAAAGCACAACACAGTCATAATCTTAACTGGAAAATGTCATCCTTTACATGGTATTCAAATAGTGCAAAAGACAGAATACATTCATGAAACGACATAAAAAGAAAAGCATCTTCTAACTTATATGAGGAATACCAGCCAAAATTCCCTGCATTGTTTTTTAAGTTGTAAATCACCATTAAAAATGGAGAGATATTGTATTTCAGTAGAGCTAGAGAAGACAGGTTCATTTGCTGTAGTAACATTTACTACAGAAATATTTTTATTTGCCATCACCCACTATTGCACAAGTAGCTATCTAGTAAGACACAAGTACTTGCCTTTCTCACCACTGCTAGTTTGTCTCAGAGGTTTTTCAGAGATCTCTGTTCAGAAAATGTTTGTCAAAATGCACTTGCACATAGCACAAGGCAAAGAGGAGATGAGAAACAGATGCTTCTGCATGGTAGTGGGCGGGATGGGAGAGAAGCTGGGGAAGCAGCTTTGCATCCAATCCATTACAGCTATTTTCCTTTTAACCATCTAACAGCAAGTCACAAATTCACCCTAAACACATCAAATCCTCTGAACTTAGGAAATGATGCATTATTGAAGTCACAGCAGGGAAGCCAACTCAGTTTAGAGGACATAAAAGACTAGCACTAGAACAATCTTTTTCAGCACAAGGTTATAGATTTAAAAAAGGCAACGTTTTAATGTAGTGAGAAGATGCACAGTCAGAGAAAAAGGTAAAAGCACCATTTGTACTTCTTTCCAGAATAAATTCCTTTCTAGAAAAATTCCTCTCAGATTTTCTACCTCAAAAACAGTGCTACAATCTCGTGGTTCCCTGCTCCAGCATGTAACCTTTCTTCCACATACATTTTCCTCAGCTACTTGAGTGCACATCTCTTAAGCTGAGTGTCTAAGATCTGAAACTCACTTCCATACTTTATAGATTCTACTACTGCATCCTTTATTACTGTAAAACTGCAGCTGCAGTAAAATTGGAAGGTAAAGAAATTTCTAAATCTTTTTCTTCTGCTTTAGACTGCTTATCTTAACACAGGCCTTTACTGGTTGCATATTTGTCAAAAGTGCACAAAGTTGCAAGTTTTACCAACCTTTATTCACATATGCCAATGACACATAACACACACTGCAGGTACATAACATGTGTATCTTACTAAGGTTCCAATACATCAAAGCACAAAATGGAAGACCTCTCTATATAGTACCACCATGGAACAGAGCTAAGTGAGCAGGAAGTCCTTATCTAGCTTGATCTAAGTTATTCCAAGTGAAATCAGAGGTGAAATGCATACAGCAAGGATGACTAAACCCATAAGTGGTCCAAAATTATTTGGTTTATTACATGAATTCAAGTGACTACAATCATTCTGAACAGGCTATTATCAAATCTCTTCAGTGACAAAGCTTTCTGCCCAAGATAACAAATAAAAAAGTGCATAAATCACAGGGATATGTGTCTTCAGGCCATTATCCCAGAGGATTACAGACTGGTTTCTGCATTGTCCCTCTTTGCTTTTAGTACCTCCACCTTTGTTTTAATATTGTGGCTGTTATTACCACTGCTATCTGAAGGCTGGAGTTCCCTATAGTTATGAATGACAAACAGAAAAACCCTCTCACAGGTTAATGTGAAGTCCAGAGTAAGATTTAAAGGTACACTCAGTACACTTAATTTAGTAGTGTGTTTTTAATGAGCTCTGCCAGTCTTGCCCAACTGTCTCTGCTTTAATTACAGAACACTATGCTCAGCACCACAGACTGTGGTTGCCAGGCACCACTGAAGACCCACGGTTCTTGTGCTCACCATGGTGCAAACTTCTAATGAAGAAAGTATACTTGTGCAAAAGGTGCTCACAAAATCCAAAGGTGAGGAAAGCAAGTGGCTAAGCCAGGGAAATATATACCTGTAGACTAAACAGGCAAGTACAGCAATCAGCAGCCACCACACATTTGGGAATGAAACAACGGAGTAATCAACCCTCACATAAGACCACTCCTGTCATTGACAATATTTACAATATTCATTACAGACTGCAATGTGCCAACTTCTCACAGTCCAAGTCCAAATGAAGACTTAAGAAAATATGCTTGAATTATACAGCATACAAATTCAGATTTTAACCTGGACTCCAGATAAATGAGAAATCAATGTTCTGTGCAACCCTAAGCAGACAATTAAAAGATTTCACCAAGTAGCCCACAAACCTTATATAGGTCATCATGCCACCTAACTCCATTAAAATTACAGACATCACTACAGACACATACATTCTTAATTTTAAAGAATACTTTTCAGAATACATAAATAAAAATATCCCAAACACCTATCTTACCATCAACCTTTTTTTTCTTCTCCCAGTAAGCAAGTGAAAACTTTTGGTCTCAAGGCAAGCTCTCTTTCCTAGAGACACATACACACATGTGATCCAAAATGTGGACCAAAATTCGATCAGTAAAAACACGAAGGAGTATAATGAAAGATGGTATCCAAAAACTAGAAGCAAAATCAGAAGTGAGAGTGCCAGTGAGGAGGTGAAGAGGAAATACAAGTATGTTATATTCTACTAATACAAGAAAACTTGAATACTATTTGCAAAACCAGAATGCTCTTCTTCCTGACTACTAAGCCACTATTCTCGTAATGATGAGGAAGAAAGAAATTGGTTGGAAGTCTTCAGTCCTAAATTTCTGCTTCAAAATTATGGTACTTTTCAGCAAGGCAGTTGCTGACGAAAGTAAAAAGCTTAGCAAAACTGAGCAATAATTAAGATATTTCATTTACAACACAATTTCACATTTGTACAGGAGGAAATATGCTTCTTACAACATGAAATTTCCCATAAAACACATGGAGATGTGAGACCCTCTAAGCCTTGCATTTGTCCCATGAAACAATCCATCACCTCCTTTGGTAAATAAATATGCACTCTGTCCTGGTTTTAGCCAGGACAGGGTTCATTTTTGCAATAGCCAGGGGGACACAGTTGGGACCTGTAGGTGACTCTGTACCACCTCAGGTCATTTTCTGGGAATGGAGGAAAGGGTCCTTCCCAGGGTACCACATCCTGGCACAGGGAACCGCTGGATACATTGACCTCTTCCTTGGACACTCTGTCATTAGGATTGCTACTGTTCATTTTCTTAGTTAACTGCTGTTTCCAGTCGTTCATATCTCAACTTGTGACCTTTATCTTTTGTGACTCCAATTCTGCTCCCCAGCCCAGAAAAGGAAAAGGTAAAGTGAGCAGGCAGCGCACGGTTTGGAGTGTTTCACTGGAAACACTTAACTTGGGAATACCATTTCCAAACCAAGATACACTTGAATAAAGACAACTACTGAAGGCAAAACTTAAGAGGTAATGGAAACCACTCAGAGACAAAGAAAACAGTTCTTGCAGCTTTTTAGGATCATATAGTCAAGTCCTGCTCCAAAACTTAAATTGACAGACATCATGCATACATTCCTACATAGCTGGAGCAAGCCTCAATGGCTTTGCAATATGCCTAATACAATTTCTTACATCGTATTTACAGAAATTAGACCTGTATGAATTTATACTTTGCTTAAAATTAGTCATTTCAGTTTGTCAACCCCTGAATGTTTTAGATGCACATGCAGATAAAAATAACATAGATGAGTCTGCATTTCGTAGCCAATTAAGAACAACTTGAAAAATGCCTGCAGATCACCATTTATTCTAAACAATTTCATAGGAGTTAATGACCTTACAGATGAGAATTTTGACTATGTAACATTCTATAATTAACTTCACCTCAAAGGAAGGTATTCCTAATAGATCCGAGCATTCACTAATTTTCAGTTTAATATATAATATAAACATGGGACAGACAGACATGTCAGCATTCTAGGTCGATTTCTGTAGAACTTCTTCCTCCCTTTCTTAGTTTCACAATGGTAACAAATTTTACAGTAACTCTGCCAAGTCTGGTTAGAGAATCTCTACTTTACTTGAACGTTTGGGAGTTTTTTTTAAGAAATAAATACCCACGATGAATCCAAAACTTCAGTCTACCTGTTAGCTACAGACAGGCAGGGAGAGAAAAAAAAACCCTACCAAGTACAACAGCACCTTGGACATCCAGTGATGCTCAGAGAGATTAATTAAATGCATCAAGCACAGCCCATTCTGCATTCTGATATAACAGTCTCAGATACACTCCTATGCCAGCCCTTAGCAAAGCAGCTTCTACAAAACAGATCTTTGCCTGCATCAGAAAGATACTCCTGAGCCACAGTATTAGAGCAAAACCTCTCCTATCCATAAGCCCAAAATTCTTAAAATCACTGCATCCCCTCCACAGTTTTCACACAAAGCCATGACAAGAACATCTCCAATGAAAATTAGTTCTAAATGAAAGCAAGAATACTTAGCACCTTTCTTGTGCATTTCAGCTTTCAAAAACACTTTGCAAATATTAATATGCCAAGATATAAAAGCATCATTGTTTCAGTCAAAGGCAGCAAGAAGGGAAGACGCAGAAGTTGGTAGTAAAATGGATGGATGGCTCCTATTTTCATTTTGTAAACTGTGGTTTCATTTCCATCATAGTAATGCATCTAAACACGTTCTGCAGAACAACGAAGATATACTATATTACTGAGTATTGAGAGATTCTGGCAGACCTGGTTTAATTTCAATTCTAATACTTTTTCCACTGAAATTCTTGTTGCTTTTCTAAAATTAAACCTGCAACATCTTTTTTTATTCTATACTACCATAAAAAAAAAGTTTTTACATTCTTACTAAGAACAGTGTTTTTCCTTTGCAGTTCCCATTACTGCCTTTCCAAAGGCACACATGCCCAGTAAAGATGCTAGATACAAAGATGTAATTTGTTAAAGCTCGCTCATTGCATGCTCTGCTGAATTCCATTTTCTTTTTCTAGGGTGCTGTTCGGCTCTTTAACCACCTCTAACAGGACAGACGTATGCAAAAAGATTCATTACAAAGCATTATCTGCTACATTCATATTCACTCGGGGTGTCAAATACCACTAATGTAGATCAATATTGGGATCTCTTCAGAGAACTCCATGCCATCCCAAAGCATCACTGCATGCATGCCAGTACATGTGCCCCCACAGAAAACAGGGGTAGCTGATGGACAGTGAGTTAACCCCAAACACCAGGACTCTGGCAGGTTCTCATCTGTACTGGTTAGGACCTCACTCACCCCACTATCAGCAGCACAGATTTGAGGGAGACAGATCGTAGAAAGAGTAAAGCAAAAACAGCCAAGTTTTTCACTTCAGTATTTAATGTCCAGCTCATTAAGGGGCCAGCTTGAAGCCCTGTGAACCTGGCAGAAACATTCCCATTCAGGTTTTGAGGAAGGCTTTGAAAAATTAGGAGCTTGATAGTGAGAAAGGAAGAGAAGCTAGCTAAGAGCAAGAGGCACAGGTTTCATGTCCTCCCATTGTTCAGCCTAGTTCAGCAGGCTTGATTACCAGTGGGAATTTGCATTGGGTTACCTCAGTCAACTCGGATGAAAGGTCCAGTCAGCAGAAGAAGAATGGAAGTTGGCTCCAGGTTAGCATTTGACAGGACTATCTAACTAAAAACATCCTAGGGTATTATGTAACAATCTCCTTGGGTAGAAGTAATGAGGATTTGAAAAAAAGTCTGAGAAAACCAGAACAATTAGAGCCATTTCTCACTAGAAAGATGGAAATCAATATTACAAACAAATCTTGAAAATGCTTCTGTCTTAATAGTGTTATCTCTGATCTGCTGCCAAACCAGTGCCCAACCCACTAAACCTCCACCACAAATTCCACTTTGTTACAATTAATGAAAGAGACCAAGTCCTAAAAATGTTCTTAGTGCCTGACTCAAAACAGACTAAATGGAGCAAGTTCGTGGTGATCAATATAGCTGTATCACAAACTCAGAGATGCATGGTGAATACAGGTAAAGAAAACAACAAAAAACACAAGGAGACTTACATTTCTTGCTATCTGTGATGAATGACTTAGTTCCTGCCATGTTAAATGCAGTTCATCTTCATAAATTACCATCACATGGCAGGTGCAGTGGGATCTGTCTCAATCTGGCTAAAGGTTTTTGTTTAGATAGTACAAAAATGGTATGAAGTACTACTGTAATATTTTATTTTAGCACTTTCGAATCAAATATAAAAATATACTTAAAATACCACATCAAGTAAAAAAGAAAAATGCAATCTAACAGAGAAAATCAGTTGTGTCCCAGAACTACAGTGATTTTTTTCAGAATTGTCCCATGTTGCTACTTTCAGTAGATCTCAACACAGGCATACAGACTGTATTTTTTTCCAAAGGAATTTTAACCAACAAAGCCACGAACAAATACACGTGCATTACTCAAACAACAATTACTGAGACTAAAAGTACAGTCTAAAAAATTTGAAACGGAAAAGTACGAACTCCCAGTTTTCAAACACTTCAGCACACTCTTTTGTATTTCCTAAGCATTTTCAGGCAGGAGTGCTTTCTTGTGTTGGCAATTTCTGACACCCAGCCATGCTGGTTGATGGTGTCAAGAGTGACTGCTGATTGATGTCACTTGGCTAGCAGAAGCTGCCACACTAGTCACAGTTGTACTGGCAAAAGCAGTGCTTTCATCTGAATTTTTTCCTTCCGTTGTAGAATTTTTTTTTTTTTTTGCATGAATAAACATCAATATTGTAAACACAAGGAATTTGAGATTTATGTTCAGTTTCATGGCTATAATCTTGCTGGGATGCACGGAGACACGATGCAATGGCTTGTGTGAGCAGAGTGCTGCAAAGGAGGGATACGAGCTTCTGGGAAGGGCACGCCAGAAGCACCTGGAGGTGGAGACACCTTTCCTGAGAGAGGCATCAGAACACACAGAGCTTTGACTGGGCATGGATGATGAGCTAAGGGAGAGCTCACAGGCACGGATTAGAGAGCAGACCAGTATGGGTGACACGGGTCACCAGAGAGAGCAGATCAGTATGGGTGACACGGGTCACCAGAGAGAGCAGATCAGTATGGGTGACACTATAGTGAGTGAGCATCTGCTACAGGGCACCTGGCCAGGAAATCAAGTGGAGAAGGCCCTCTACAGACAAGGAGCAGCAACTTCACAATCACAGGCCTTGGTCCTTGTGGGGAAGGACTTAAACCATTCTGGTACCTGCAAGGACAACATATCCACGGACAAGGATCCAGAGCGCACCCAGAGAGCACTGATCGATCCTGACCCAAGTGACAGAGGAGTCAACAATGAGACATTCTGTGCTGGACCTCATACTTACTAAAAAGGAAGGGCTTCTCAGGGACATGAAGGTCACAGGCAGTGACCCTGGTGGCATTCACAACACCAATAGCAGGGAGAAAGGCAAAAAACCAAGTCCTGGCATTTCTGATAGCAGACTCTGGTCTCTCTGGGGACCTGCTTGAAACCACCCCATGGGATAGGGCCCTGGAGGGAAAGAGGTGTCAGAGAAACCTGTTTGATACTCAAGGATCCCCTACTCCAAACTCAAGAAGCATTCATCCCGAAGAGCAGGGAGACACGCAAAAATGCCAGGAGGCGTATAGAGATGAAAAAGGAGATCCTGGCAAAACTCAAACACAAACACCAAGCGTACAAAATGAGGAAGCAGGAACAGGCAGACTGGAAGGAGGACAGGGATACTGCCTGAGCATGCAGAAATGCAGTCAGGAAAGCCAGGACCCACCTGGAGCTAAAACTAGTAAGGAATGTCAAGAACAAGTATCTGAAGAGAGGGTATAAAGATGGTAGAGCCAGATCCTTCTCAGTGATCCTGTTCAGTAACAGGAAAAGAAGCAACATGCACAAACTGGAACACAGGAGTCCTTTTGAATATCAGGAAACCCTTTTTTACTGTGAGGATGACTGAGCCCTGGCACAGCACAGCGAAATTGTGGAGTCTTGATCCTTGAAGATACTCAAAAGCCATCTGGATTTCATCCTAGACAACTGGCTCTAGGTGCCCTGCTTGAGCAAGGGTGATGGACCAGATGGCCTCCAGCAGCCCCTTCCAACCTCAACCAATACCTGACTCTTGAGCAGCCAGAAGCAGTGTTCTGCCTTTCTGATCATAAAGTATCCTTCAGGTACACTCAGTGTACTTGTGCTTCACCCAGCATGCATCGAGCCCTCTCTCAGCCAGAGCCCCCAGGCATTTTAATAAAATGAATAAACAACTGCTTTCTGTATTACAGTCACAATTCCACTACTTCAACCAGAATGTCAAGATCTTTTCTCAGATCATATTACTTTCATATACAGCAACTTAAATTATGAAGTTAAAGACAAAAGGAAAAGAAAAAATCTTAAAAGAAACAAAACTTGGGTCTTTCTTAACATATCAGTGTCCAATAGTGGAACAGATGAAACTAAGGAACAAAACTCAAACACATGAAATAAAATATGCTATAATTAATTATTTCAAAGAATTCTTGATGCTAACCTCAAATTCAGAAATCTTTACTGCTCATGTGTAATACAGCATTTTTTAAACTGAGAACAGAAAGGGAAGAAACTCATTATGAAAAATTTGAAGAGCTTTAGGGTGTCTGAAAAATCTATTCTCTATCAAACTACATCACCTTCAGACACCTGCCAAACATGGATTTACCTCAATGCTGTTTCTCTCATTCTCTGCATCCCTGCACCCTTAACAAATTTGCCCAGCAACATGGCACTAGTTTTCTGTTCAAACAAGTATTATGTCTGCCCCTGCTCATCATGGGTCAAAGCTGATATAAAATGATGCAATCAATAAAACTGCTGTATTTTCAGTCCAGTTAACATGTGTTGGTAATCCACTGGAAACTCTGGCTTCCTTACTGTTCATTTATGGTCACTTCTCTTCTAAATGGCAGTGGCATTTTCCAGTTACACTCTCTAGGTTGTTGGCACCACCAGACCATAGATAAACTCCATATAGTTAAAGAATAATAACCTACAACCTTTAAATACCTATATATATATATATACACATATAATAATTTACTCCTTCAAGCATTTTCCTATTTCCTTCTTTAAGTGTTGTATTATTTTCCATTTTTCAGAACTAAAACACACTCCATTCTTCAGTGTGGTCACAGCACTATCTCTAAATCAACAAGGATTATTTGTAAACTTCACTTTGATCCATTTATTTTGTCTGTTTTCCATTTGTCAATTAACTTTTGCTTGTTTGTTTTAAGAGGCACATAAATTCTGAATATTTACACAATATAATTATTGTATGCCAAGTATCATTAGGGACTTGGTTTCATTATCTAAGGCACAACTATATCAAGCAATAGTTCCTGCCAAAGACACTGGCATTTTCACATGTTTAAGGCACAGGACAGTGACTCTTTCAGGAAACCAGAGTTCTGCTCTTTGCTTTTTTGATTAACCACTTAGGCAACTTTGCTCAAATCACTTCACCTGCAGTGCATCAGTTTGTTGTCACAGAATGGGTTTATCTTTCTACACTGTCATTTTCCTCACTCTAAGCAGCTCTGCAAAGCATTCAGGAACCTACTGATTTATTTCCACAACATGTCTAAGACTGGGAAATTGGTAAAGTTATTCTGCATATGAAAAATACTGTCATCGGTTTCTGTTCCGTACATACTAGTGGCACAATATTACTATTTTTGCACATCTTAATAAAGAAAAAATGTTAGGAACATATTTCTTCTCAACCCATTCACCAACTGTGCACAGTTAATTCACATTATAACAGTAATATAAATCAAGATCTAAGTTTACTAAACAGCACCTCAGATGCTTTTGGTGTATGATGCAGTTGGATATACCTCAGGTGCCAGGCTGACAGTAGTGGTGTGAGAGTAGTGACAAAAGGCAGCACAAACAGGTTGAGATTTAAACTCCAACTTCCCCAGCACAGCACACAAAAGCAAGTGGCAAGACTCTGGATAGCAACCATAGAGATGTAAATTCCAAAGCTGATAACCATAATGCAAGGCATTACTGTGCATGGATCTCCACTCTCCAAATCAGCTGGAGAGCATCCTGATTTTGGCCATGCAGGAATCATTACCAAAGCAATGCCTTCATCTGGAAAGGAGGTGTTCCAATAAAAAGGATCTACAGCATAAGTCTGAATGACCCCAGAAGTTTGCTAGAAGCTGCTATTTTAATCTAGCCTCTAAGCTGCAGTAGAATTGTAGTGAGAACAAGGGAAGAGGCAGGCAGACTAATGTTTGGAAGGAAAGCCACTGTGGGAACTTAAGCCACTGTGGCTCTACTCCCTTCTTCACACCTGGAGGTCTGAAAGTAACTATGGAGAGATGTGTATTTATTCCCATACACATTGCTTCTTTCTCAAACTCCCTGCTCATCACCAAATATATCCCATATTCCAACACAGTCAGTATCAGTACTGATTTTTTCCATTCTTTCTTCATTTTTAGCACCCCCATTTTGACAAAAAAAAAAAATCTCATTGAGGAAGATATTGCATCCTAAAAGCTTCTACCATTTCTTAAACTGATCATTTTTGCTTTGTGGAAGTTAATGTCAACATGCAGCTCTCCTAGTACTAAAACTTGTTCATGACATCATCATCTACTGATTTCTACTACTTGGAATAGTCACTGAAAAGAACCAGATTTTTCATAAATGCAGTTGCTATTAAAGAGTTCTGGAAGATCAAGATCAAGGACATAAGTTATGACATATTCTAATAATAGCAACAAGAAAAAAATGTCCACCTTTACAGGGACCTCATTCTTCAATGCTCCAATTCTCGACTTTGATAAAACAGCATCTAATTGTATGGTATGCTCAATATGGAAGAAACCAAAAATACAGACAGTTGCACCCTTTTAAAGCAGCAGAAACCATCTCTATGTCACTTAAGAATTCCCAAGCACACCACTCAATATTTTACCTTTGAAAATTTGTCTTACATGAATGACAGGTTTAAATCTGAGTCACACTCTAGAACCAATCTTAAGATTGAAAAACTATGAGACTACAGAAACACAGAATTTAACTGCTGCTTGAAGAGCCTCAAGGTGAATGTCAATTCATTTTACATAAAAATACCAGGAAGCCTCATACATCCTTTCTGTTAACAAAACAATGAAAGCTAATATGTTTCAGAACATGATTTAAAGAACGTATATTTGGGTATTTAATAATGCTAAAATAATGGGGTTTCATTTCTTATTTCTATCCAGTGGCCTACACCTTTCTAGCACCTTCAGCATGAAAAATATTGAATTAAGCAGATTCATAAATACACTGAAGTCCAGAAATTTTTAAACATAAAATCTCATTTGCAGTACTGATTAGAAGCAGCATTAACCGAAAACAGAGAATTTAGTACCGAGGTTCAGAGGCACAGCAGCAGAGTCAGAAGGAGGAAGACAATGAAACCTCACCAGAAGAAGCTGGATTGACAAGTCTAAATATCAACTGAAAACATCACCTCATTTGAATAGTTCTTAACTATTCTTGCTCACCCCATTCCACCATTCAGTGACACCTTATATTCCACTATGAGTAATCATTTCTCCAAACTGACAACTGAAACTCATTCCCAAGTCCATCTAGAAATTGTAAGCAATTTCCTATTTCAATAAAGTCTGATTCCTTCCCTTCATTTCTTTGCCCTTTCTCTCCTCTTCCTCTTGTGTCCCACTAAAACAAAATCCTTCATTCTTCTTTGTATTTGAATGAAGATTCCTCAGTAACAATTTCTAGTTTTTTCCCAGTCCTAAGTCTTAGCTGCCAAATGCCCATCAGCAGATAAAATTTAAAAGCTAATAGTAGAAGTGAAGTGTTGATACTCTGCATGTTCATATTTCCTTCAGGGATAAACTGTAGAGCAACTATCAAGAGACGCAACTCAGGAACTTAACTTCTCTGGAAGTTCTAAACAGCAGAAAATTTGTGAAGGAATCAGAGGATTGCTTAAAATAATTTTAATTTTTTTTTCTGAACATGTGCTTTCTTGTAACTCTCAGTGCAGATGAGTGAAAGCAGGTTTACACTGATATGGAGGTTGTCCTTATTTAAGAAAGCTCTGGTTCTGGTGTTACCACTGCTACTTGCAGTTCAGCCAAACAACAGCAGATCAGAAATTGTTATGATTTCTCTAATTTTCATGGGTTCCAGGGAAAACAGTAAGCAAATCACTCTTCCTTGATGGGACCCTTGACAAGCTGCCTCTCAGCCAGCACACACAGTCTTGGTCATCGTGTGCAACTATTCCCTGAGGATAACGTGGAGTAACAGAAATGACTCATCAATAGAAAAAACACACAGCAGAAGAATAGAGTGGCAATGGAATCTATCTTCTAGCACTCACTAGTCAAGCGACCAGAGGCATGAGGACAGGGAACTCCAGTCTTAAAAAAAACCTATTTCCTTTTATTATTTTCAGGCATACCTGTCTTATGTGGGGGTTAGAGACGAAGACTGCATTCTGCCCTCATCAGATGAGATTTCCAGCTTCTTCCACCACCAGGGTTACATGATCAGATCTGACTTTTTGCTAGAGTACTGGCTGGACATTGCTGGGGCTCTTTTAGTTAATTTAAAGTGTAGTTTCCACCTAGTTAACTCCACTGCTGTGGAAATAGTAGTTATAGCCGAGAAAGAATGTGACGTGGATACTACTGTAAACATTATCAGACCTGGTTGGATCTACACATTAGAATGAGCAACGGAAATGTTTTGCACAGTTCGCTTCTAATTCTGACACAGATGGCACTTAAACAAGGATTCCAGCCTTGGCAGATTTCTTCAAAGTCAGTGCCAAGGCCAGGATAATCCTTTCTAGCAATTTTCTCCTCAATTTTTGAGCCACCAGCTTCCAAATAAAATAGAGTTTCTTATCTGCTGCTCCCTTTCTACATGCATTGAACAAGCTCTGACAAGACAAGACAGACCTTCAAATACTGAACCAAGTGACACCAAAAAAGTCATTAATTCCTCCAAGGTACAACCCTCATTTCTTAACCTTTATCTTCAGGTGTGTGTATCACAAGGAAGAGAAAAATCACTGATCCAATGAAAAGAAAATTTAAAAAAAGAAAAGTAAAAATATCTTCCTTGAGGTAGCTCTGACTCTCCAGCTCCTAAGTTATGCCAAGTGTGGGATAATGAACAATGACTGGTTTTAAGGCCAGCATTAATGAACAATGGTTGGTTTTTAAAGATAGCATTCACTACCAAAAGAAAGATGAGCCAAACCCAGACAACAGAGCAAAAATAGTGCAATGGACATGTGTGCATGTTTCCTTGCAATGGACATTGTGTACGTTTCCTTACACAAAACCACTTCTGAGAAAGTTCTTTAGCCACAGCATTAGGCAAATAACCAACAGAATCAACTCTGAAGAGAATGGAGATAAAATCATGAAGAATAACCAACTGCAAATTTGCACTGGCCATTATGTGCTCTTCTCACACAAATCTTAAAGTTATCAGCATAGACACATTACAAGAAAAGAAGATATACCAGGACTCTCATATCCTTAAAACAGACATTTTGTTAATTTATTCTTATACAGATGATGAAAGATCTTCAAAGCTGGCAAGAGCTCATTAACATAGGCTTTCTTGCAAGAGAAGGAATAAGGATAAACACACATTTTTTAAAAAAATAAATTGCTGTTCTGGATCTAGACAAATACTCCCATTCACAGCAACAGGAGTTTACATGTAGAGAGTTTAGCATACAGTGCAAAGACTTTGTAGTCAGATTATGACTTTTATCAATTATTAGCCTTTATAAACACTAGACAAAAAAAAATCTTGGTTTTTGGTGGTTTTGTTTCTGTGTTTCTTTTTAAGATTGCTCTTATAAGGACTCGTAAAAAATAAGAATAATCAGACAAAAAATAAAAGAGGAGAGTATTCCAGTAAGGGTCTATTAACAACCAATTGTTTATTCCAGGTAAAAATAAAAGCCACACATTTGAGCAGAAAGTAGTCTCACGAGTTCTAAATCATTGTTTTTAAGAACACTTCAGTTCAGTCAGTTAAGTGCACTTGGGAGATGCCTAATTTTACAGTGTTCTAAAAGAATTAATTCAGAAGGAATACTACTTTTACTAATATTAAAGTCCTACGCACTGAAATTTCAGATCAAGCCTCTGACAGATTTTAATGTTTCCAACAGGCACAAAGTCATTAATCACTGCTCTGCACTTTGGCTTTCTGAGGACTGTACTCTGGAATTTCTGCAGATTGAATAGCTGGCACAGAGGATTCAAGGTATAAGTAATACTATTTTCAGTGCTCCTTTAAATAAAACCAGTGCATATTTCTCCAGACCTGAGAAAACTTACAATCTTCTCACGTCATCTAAACAACATAGAAGTTGTCATGTATATTTCAGACAAAGAAAATAAGTTGTCACGTATATTTCAGACATTAAAAAAAATAGTATCTTGCTCCATATTACCATTCAAATACCTCAAAGCTATGCTTTCCCCACCAGCAACTGAGAAGAAGGCATATACTTTGAACACAAAAGATGCCACACACAGCATAACCCAAAAGTCATGAGAATTAAACATCAACAGGATGAAGAAAAGGCACCAGCTACTACTGCAGGCAATTAAAAAACAAAAACAAAAACAAACAAACAAAAAAAAAGTCTAAACCAACCTACCAAGCCAGTTATCCATCAGAGACTGCACTTACTGCGTCTCTTACATGACTTGCAGCCTTTCTGATCAAGGGCTGCCACAGGACACCTAAGCAGGAGGAATTTTACATCTCAAACTTGGAATTCCTACCAGCAATTGCCAGTTTCCAAGAAGTACAGGGATACCTGTTTCACATTTCTCCATTAAAAAAAATGGAAACACAGTGAAGACATCCGAGATGAGGTTTTTTTGATAGCTTGTCCTACTCCTCTAAGTAAACTAACCTCTGCTAATCTATCTCCTTCGCAGGAGGGAACAAAACGACATTGTTAGAAGACTCCCTGCTCTTAACTCATCATCCAAGTTTCTACATATGATTTCTCCTCTAAGCTTACAGTATAATGATGGAGCTCCACAAGGCTAGAAAAAAGAATATTTCATAGGTATTATCACAACAGTCTGTGCATTTTAACCACTGAATGAGGGGAAGAAGCCCACTCAAACCAGTCCCCTCAGTGTCTCTATGCAGTGGGAGTCAGAAGAGATGTGGCAGATGACTACTCTCTTTTTGTGTGTGAGATCAGCTTTTTATTTTTGTTTTGGGATTTTTTTTCCCAGTAGAAGAAGACATAATCCCTTAAGGAAACTAGGCAACCTTTCAACCCGTTTATCAAATTTCCCGCTGCTTCAATTTCTGAACAAGTTTAAAAAATATTTGTACACAGAGAATTAAATCTGTATCCAACAGAAATCATTAAATAAAATATGCTGACCTGTTGGCAATTGCCAGGTCTGATTTTAACATAGCACTTTGTTTAGCCTGGTGCTTTCTGCTCTTTCCAGCATTTCCAGCACTGATACTATCTAAAAAGAAGCTAGCAATGTTTAAAAGACATTTGATTTATTTTTATTTCCAACCTGGCACCCATACCTTCCAGAATACATGCATGACCATCAGTGCTGTGAAAATGTTTCCTGTAGTGATTTTAAGAGTGCTATGTGAAACACATAGAGAAAAAGGTAAGACCTTCTAACAACTGTTCAAATTCCTCCGCTGGCTAATTTTCATTTAAAAAATCCTTGTAAGGAAAAAGTAGGCTTTATATGATGTGTACCAGTACCCCTGCTCTAAGTTGAACAAAGCAGAAGACATGGTACTCAGGTGAAAACACAAAAATCGCTTGTCTGATGCTCCACAAAGAAGAAAAACCACTTGCTTACTAAAACTGTGCACAGCAGAAAAACTAGGAATCTCTCCAAAAAGTGTTACATAAAGCATCGTCAAACTTCACGTCACCTCCATAGGGCCGCAAGTTGCTATTTCCCCCCATCCCCCGGTGTGCAGGGATTAATGATCTAAATGGCACAGTTCTCGGATACGAGGTAATAGCAGAACGCTTCCCACAGGAACGCTTCCCGGGTTGGAAGCTCGCAGGGGAGGCTGCCGGGTGATGAGAAAGTCACCCTGCCCAGCTCAGCGTCCCAGCCGAACTCCGGCTGTGCCCCCGGGTCCCGCTCGGGCGGGCAGAGCGCTCACGGCCCGAGGCTCAGCTCCTCCGTCCCACCCGCGGAGAGCGGCACCGGCGGGACCCGCCGGAGCGGGGCTGGAGCCGGAGGCAGCCCGGCCGGAGCGGAGGGCGAGCGGCACCGAGGGGAGCGGGGGAACCTCCCCCGGCCGGCGGGACGTGCCCTTCTGTGCCGGGAAGCGACACGCGCGCCTCCGCCTCAGCATCTCCTCAATTCCGGATCTGATGGGGATTAAAATCCAGCAGATAAAGATGCCAGCCCGGCTCTCTGGACTCGGGTGCCCCCTCCCCGGGCTGCTGGAAGGGACACACTCACCGATTGTTTCTTGCCCTCCCCCGCCCCTCGCCTCCAAAAGCAGCAGAGACTCGACGAGAAGGCACTTACCTTCCCCGGGTAGCTCCCGGGCCGCCGGGACGGGCGCTCAGCGCCCGCCGCTCCCCGCAGGCAACCGGTCCTTCCCTCTCCCCCGCTGCC
>VXBR01005272.1:506137-590062 GCA_013400215.1 Cisticola juncidis | reverse complement strand
CCGGTCCCGAGCGCCGCCCGGCGCGGTGAGTGCGGGGAGCGCGCGGGGCGGCCCGGCACCGCCTTGGGCGCCGGCAGCGGTGGAAGACACAACTCCGAGCGCCGGTACCGCGTCAGGAATGAATAAATATGCCGGCTTCTGGCTTACATGTGGCGGAGCGTGTCCCTGCGAATTGTGCCTGCGTGCTGGCAGCTGCTGAGAGTCAAGTGATAAGCGCACCTTTTATTATTTCTTTCTTTCCCCCCCTGCGCATAGAGCAACCATCAGCGCTCTTTTTTTTTTTTTTTTCCCTTAAGTTTAATTCATAATTTTCCTTCATTAACGGTGTAAAATGGATTGTTGCAATACATCAGCATTCTCAGAGGACTCTATGGTATCCTGTATGTGTGGCTGTAGAGGGTGCCAGAAATTCCAAGAGGAATATGCAAGAAGAGAAACGAACAAATGTGCGTACAATCCGATTTTAGAAAGGCATTGATCCGATCTTAGAATGGAAGATGAAGCAAAGTATACATGTGCTTTGAGTAATAATGTAAATAATCAAACGTATGAGTAATGGGGTTAGTAATAAGGACTTAACTGCTTTCTTCTAGAAGGATTAGGGAATAGTTTAGGAGAAAAGTGTTGCTCTCTAGAAGATACCATGAATGCTAATTTCTCTCATTACATCAGCTACTTGAATGCTGTAACTCGTGCAGAAGTTTCTTTATTGGGCAGAAATTATGTTTTGCAGTATAGTGTACCAAAGTATTGTGAACTCTGGAACAGGTAATTCATTGCAAGATTGTATTTGGCAGACTTGATTAAGGTATTAGTTCATCAAACTTATTTTTCTAACATCAGCAGCATCCTTTTTCTGATGCTTTAGTCAAGAGTGGTATCAGATGAACTAAAGTAAATCATGATGTTGGACATGCTGCTGATATCACGTAAGTGCTACTAACTGAAAATTTTGATCTATTGTGATAACTAGGAGAGCATTTTGCAGGAAAAAAAACCAAAACCAACAACTCTGCTTATCTGTAAAAATAGTTCTGGTAGGAAAGATTGTCTGGAATAGCTGTGGTGACATAGAGATTGCTGTCTATGTGCTTATTTTCATGAGGAAATCAAAGCCAAAAATGAGCTATACTGAACTGGCTAATTCTCTCCTTTCTTCTGTGTGAAGCTAAAGGATCAGCCTTGAAGTAATAATGTTCTCTTGCATTATGGGAGGATTGTAACTGCTTTGGTGACAGTCACAATGAATGAATTTCTGGAGATATAAAGAGGACAAAGCAGGACTGTGTGTAGAGCTTCTTTATGAACAAAACCAGGTTGTCCACTCTCAGTTACTAGAATTTTCAGCAGTTCCATTCCATAGTTTCCGGCTTCATGCTATGTCTTCAAAGCTACTAACTTGCCAGAGTCTGATCCTACAAAATACTGAACAATTTCTGGAGGTTCTTAATGTTCTTATCTTCTGTTTTAAGGCAGGAAACTCTCAGCACTCACAAAAATTCTTAGGGTAGAAGAGCAGCATGGATTATTAGGATTATCTAATATGCCACAATACATGACAAATAATGGATCTTCATACTGAGACAAAATGTCTTACTTTAAATTGCTCTGTATCTGTCAGGTGTGTGACCTGCTCATAAAAGCACAACAGTTGTCCAAACCCAGAGCAATGTTTGTTAGAGGCTCTAGCTGACAATGCTTACCACAAGGTTACAAAACCTAACAGGGACAGGAAGAATGACTACCTATGAAGACAGAGGTTTTCAGAAACTGTGTTTATAAGCAAGTAATCTTTTTCATAGTCTCAATGAAATTGCTTTATCAGTCTTTGTCCTTGAAAATTCTGAAGTGGCAATTGCTTTGGACATACAGAAAACAAGCAGTGCAGAGGAATACTTATGCCAAGGACAGGTAGAAGCAATTAGATGTAAATATTTGCACTTCAGATTTCATCCAGCTAGGAGGAAGGTTTCTCTAGAAACTACACAGGTTTTGGAGTGAGATATCTATTTGCATTTTAAAGAAAACAAACAAACAAACAGACAACCCCCCCCAAAAAGCAAAACCTACAATAGTGTCAAGTGTATAGATTTTTTTAAAATGATCATTTCATTAGGTCAAAAAACTCAAAGCTTCAACAGTCCTTTTATTTAAAATTTTTCTAAACTAGATGTTTAGTTTTTTAATAGAAGCGTCAAATTTGAGATGGTGTTAAAGGATTGGTTTATAGTGATGTAAAATTATAACATGAGTATTTGGCTTCTTTTTTTTCCTTTCTGGAATAAGAGATAAAAGTCATAACAGTTCAGAACTCCAAACAGATTATGATGTTTTCAATTACACCAGAACATCAGTAAATAAAATTGTAATAAGTCTGTTCATAAGACTCTACACACAGATTATCTGTGGGTTTTTTTTTTATTAAAAGAATAAAATTATTTTCAATTTTACCATTTTTGTGTGAAAGGGAGGTGTAAGGCCCACAAGTGTTCAAACTTATAAAAGTGCGTGAACTTCATCTCCCATTTAACACCAATGAAGTCCTTTTTACATTCTTACAGTTGCTTCATTGTTCTAGCTGAATTCAACCACTATGAGGTCTTTTGAGAAAAAAAGACAGTGCTTTGTTCAGGAGAGGACTGAAAAGTGCATTACTACTTTAAATAGTGCATTATGTGCCAGTTGAAATAGAAGCTAAAATATTCCTGAAAACCAGGAGGTTTTTTGTCCCTGTTCCTCCACACACCCTCCTGTGGCTAATCAGCATTTTGAATACCTAGTGAGGTAGATGCTGCTGTGTCACATTCAAGATACAGGATATGCACGGGCAAATCGAAGCTCTCCACTGCATTTTCTTATGTGGAGTTGATGAAATAGCTGCTTTTCATAAAATCAGCCATTCAGGGTGGTCTCACAGCAAACAGAGAGTGAAGTCTGATTTAGCAGGCTGGCTGGATTGTGCTAGCTGATCCACAGAAGGTTGTAACTCTTTGTGAATTGTTTCTCTTCTAAATGCTAAATTGCACAACTTGTTGATGGTATCAGAGCATGGAGAGCAAGACCAAAAGTCCGAAGCAAGTCCTAACCCTTGAGATCTTGTTACCCTCTGCTGCTGCAATGAGTACAGCACTACTGCAGAACAGGCTGCCTAGCATGTTTTGTAGTAGGAAAAGGCATGTAGACAAGAAAAAAGTGAAATGTAATCTACTCCAGAAAAATAAATTCCTAGTTCTTGAGCATGAAGTAGAAGCTCTGTTACAGATGCTGTCCAAAATGGGCAGTAAATTAAAATGTAATGGGGATTTTCCTGTGCATGTTACAGAAAAAAAAAAAAAAAAAAGTAAAATCAACAAAACCCAAGAAAGAGCAAGATTCAGATTGCCTGGGATGATAGGAACTAGAAAAAAAAAATAAAGACTGGTAAACTGAATGCCTTTAAATAACCAGAAAACACCATAAAAACCTAAAACTTTAGGAATTCAATGGAAATTTAGTTAATAATTAAGAAATTACTTCTCTTATACCAAATCATACTTCAGACAATAGTTTAGATTAGAAATAGTTAACACAGATTGTTCTGTGTTAATTTGATTTTCACACTGGTTTCTCACAGATTTCAGTTGTACTTCGAGTTGTAAAAAGGTAAACACCCATAACTAGAGGCTTACATAGCATTATACCTTATAAGAAAAATATTGTGAAGGAAATATATTTGTTTATATTTCTGACAGAACTCTGTGTACTTTGCACTGTTGCTATTTACTACTTTCCAGTTGTTGTGATTCAGTCATTTAGGGAAGAATTGGGGGTTTTGTTCTTTTTTAAGGATTAGTGATTTTAAACCAATAAAAGCTAGTAAAGATATGCAGATTAGTGATTTTAAACCAATAAAAGCTAGTAAAGATATGCAGAACAAATATGATGCAACTTCAATTCTATGAAGATAATCTGATTTCAGGTTGATAGTACTTTAAGTTTTGACCTACCACGGCCTACATGACATGACATGACCTACAAGACAATCTTGTGGTTTTACTTACAGAAATAATTGATTACTATTTTGATAATATGACATGCATAACTTAGAAAATACCTAATTTCATACATTATTTTTCTTCCACTTTTTTTTTTAATGCAAAGGAATCTTAACCCCTGTGCTATTTGCTGCAAAATTCTGGATGATTTACAGTACCGTAACTGCTCTGCATTAACTGCTCTGCATGTATCATCGCCTTTACAGAATCCTCTGGGAAATAAAAGTAGCTCAACTGGACAAACTTTAAAATAATTTTAACTTTCACTGGCTAGGAAGGGGAAACTGATCCAGGCATTCTTAAGCCTGAATCAAGGTATGTCAAAGTCAGTGGAGCAGCTGCATTGATTTCAGTGCTGTTCGAGCTGAGCTATCCTTGATGTCCTAGTCTGTGTTCTGGGAAAACATATACACACACACATTTTTATGAGGTTCTTTTTAATAATTGTTTCTATTTGACTGTTTCACCTCATTTCCAAGCAAACAGTGGATCTAATGTCTCTTTCTTATTACTGTGTTTCCTTTGTTACACTTGGCCATTTATTGCCCTGCACTTTGAATGCTGAGACTATGAAAAGCCTTAACTGAATTGTAGACATGTATAATTAATATCTGCCAGCCTTTCTAGAAATATTAAAGCACAGGATGTATTATTCCTCCACTCTTGGCCTTACACATTTAGTTTTTAATTCATCTAAGGACACCTTGCATTATTTAGTGAAAAAGAGGATACTCTATTGATCACAACAAGGCCTTTTTTTCCATTAGCAGTACCTGTTTTACACATGGAAGGTTTAATTGTTTCCAGAACATCTTCATTAACTTCTGAAAGTGTTACCAATACAGGCCTCCCCAGAGCCAGGATGCTAATTAGAAAGAAAACTGGCCTTACAGTAGTTTGAAGAGTGGTGTCTTTTTTTAAGAGAGCAGGAAGGCTCATTCCATCACTGACAGAGTATTTCTTCTAGAATGTAGGAATAACTACCAGTTGTATGAACTCAGAGAATACCTGTGAGAAATTATTTCCACAATGAAACAACCTCTTCAGACAACCAACGGTGGGGAGCCTAATAATTATGTAAATAATGTTAAGATGTCCATTCAAGGTCTGTGCAGTTCAAGCAACGTCCTTTATGACCAATGCTGTGTGTCAGCTCCAAGGTCCCTGACCCAGTGGGTTGGGCATATTTAGAGATTGCCTTATGAATGCTTGGATTGCTTCCTCAGGTATCCAGATTGTCAGTAGTAACACATTTGACCCTTGTCACATTTACGCTGATTTTATATTAAAGGTGTTTTAAGTCTGACCCCAAAAAAATCTATAGACTTATAGAGTAAGTGTAAATAGAAAATGTAAACTAAAAGTAGATGGATGAATAATAAAAACATAGATCCTGTTACAAGTTGAAGCATGATATCAAGACTTGTGAAAATAACTTGAAGTTTTGTATTGATGGCCAGGCCTTTAGAATCTGTATGAAAAAAGTACCTAGATTGAAAAAAGGTACAAAGGGAAAAGAAATTACCCCTGACCTTTTTGTAAGGATCACTACCTAATGTATCAAATAGGAAAGGTTTTGGCCAAGAATGAAACACAGTAATTATCAGTCAAACCCTAGAAGTTCCATATTTTCCCCAGGAAGGTTGTGTTTTAAATATTTTCTAGGAGGATCTCTCTAGAAAGCAGAAGTGCATTATAGCTGCTACTTTCCAGTCAAGAGGGAGTAAAATAAATCCCAGATGGTGACTTAGGCTTATTTGGATTTTGGCCATTGCAACAGGAAGAATGCCCAATATGAAAGTTTTCTGGCAATTTAATGAAATTGGTATAAGAAAGTCCACTTTCACGTCTTTGTCAGACAAAAGCACAATGAAAATGTATGTACCTGCTTTCAAGTGTAAACAGGGAGCATAATCTGAACAAGTAACATGAACTTATTTCAGTGGCCACAAGTGGTTGTGTATCTTAGAAATGTACTGTGAATAAACAAAAATGTTCTTCTGCTGGGGATGAGGTGTGATATGAGCTTCGTCCTGCTCTCTGCGCAGGACTTTCAGTGGTAAAGAAAGTTTCTGTGTTCTTGCTGACGTTACAGAAGTTGTGAGTATGATCTGGACTTGCTACATTGGCACAAGAATAGGACAGGTCACCCCATCTCAGCAGTGAAACTGTCAGAAGCAAGGATAATCCTCAACACCAGTTACAGGGAAGTTGATGCTAGGGTCAGGCCACAAGGCCAGACCAATACTAATGCCAATGAACCTGTCAACATTAAACACCTCTTTTTCAGAGTAGTACTTCAATGCTTCAATAATCTGTGCTTCAGACTGTATCTTGACATAGTAGGGGGTTTTCCTTTCATTTGGGTGAAGCTAAAGCTGTCAGGCATAGTAAGGCTAAGCAGACAAGGCCAGAAAAAGGATAGACCTTCAGGGTCTGAAGGTGACATGGAAGGAATGCAGCTTCAAACACAAAAAATTCCCAGGAAATTAAAGATATTTTTCACTCCATGCATGTACTTGTCTTTCTGAGCTTGGCAACCATGCCAGCATCGCTGCTTCTCTGAAATTGCAATTTCTATCAGATTGTGTGCTGAGAAAAGGAATATACTTTTACTTACACCGTGGATGATGTCAGAATTCACAGTTCCTGCATCACCTGAAAGAAATGATCAGACCAAGCAAACTTTCCAGTGAAATCAGCACATGTTTAAGTCCGTTAAGGGAAGAATTTTGTCTGCAGAGAAAATAATTTTAAACAACACTTTTCCAACCAACATACAAGATCTGAGTGCTGGAATCAAAAACTAGCCTGGCACTGGGCCCTTTGCCCATTTTGAAAATATTTCCAGTTGTGCTACTTTATTGTTTGTATGTCAGGTTGACATTACAACAGTTCCAGTGAGAGGTTGCAACTTGATAGATTTCTCCAGTACCAGACTTGATGCCAGTGGCCTTTTGAAAGTTTTGCCCCCCTTCTTCCATTGAGCGTAACCAGGTGCAAAATAGATGCAGCCAAGACAACTGATCATCAGCAGGAGGAACTGTATTTCCTTGCCTTCTCTCAGATCTAGGTGAAAAAGGAGCCACTCCATGGGAGTGGGCTTTATGCCAAGAACAGTGGTGGCTTTGTTAGGGCAATCACTCATCTTCATTGTAACCCCATTTTTATCAATTAACTCATTGAAAGGAAGGGCTAGTGCAAGTCCTCTTCCTGCACTGTAATCTGTGATAAGTTTGAGAGGTGTTGGGACATTTACTACTGGGTGATTGGCAGCTGGAGCCTCAGAACTAGTGATGGTTTGTAAATCCTTTCCGAATTCTGCTAGGGAACAATGATACCTGTCTGGGAGCAGTAATTTTTTTTTTCTTTACTTAACTGAGCCTTTAAAAATCTATATGTGCTTAGTAGGGAGTTGATAAAAGGGAACAACCGCATCTTTAAGGAATCTATACCCACAAAGTAAGCTCAGACCTCTGCTTCTTTCTTGACTAACACAGCAGCTAAAAAAGCTCACTCTCCTTGGAATCGTTACCAGGCTTTACATTTGGTGATCCCTGACACCAAATGATATTTAAAAAATATTCTCTTTACTACTGCAAGAGAAAAAACAATTTTTTTCTGGAATGGTTATCCTTCTCTAATCAAGCCCAGATAGGGATGGATAATGGAATTAACAATGGTGAAATTATTTCTTCAATAGGAGACAGAACGAGAAGAAAAGAGATTTGATGGGGTGTTGGGATACAAGATGAAAAGCAGGATTACCTGGATGAAGAAATCACATGTTGCTAAGATAGAAGAGGATACCTAAGAGTGTTGTGAAGTTGGCACCTGATCTTTTTGCACATCAAATAAAGCTAGGGTCTGATAGAAATCACTCTGTCGTCATGTAATTATTAATTGTGTTACAATCTGAAGAAGGGGTCTCAAAATCTGTTTGCATGTGAGAATGTGGTTGTCATTTCCTAATTTTGTATACTTGGATTTGCAACCACAGCAGTGTTCTAATATTCTCTATGTAGCTTGGGTGTGTAAGGCTAGATATTACAGGAATGGAGATGATGGAGTCTTAATAAAGATTTTGTTGCTTCAAGCTTGTGCTGACTGCATTGCTCACAAGTACCTATAAGAACAGGATGCTTTATTTCATAGTTTCTTTCTAAAGATGACATCTATGATAAAAAAATCCCCCAAACCTACTAATAGACACAAGTAAAAGTCAGATGCCAAGAGATCATTGAAGGTCTCAGAATATTATGATAGTCCAAACTGTTTGTATTTGTTATAGACTACAGTTAGAATAGAATTCTGCTATCAGGTTTGGGGTTTGATCCCTGAAATAATACAACAGATATTCTCCCTTCTAAACATTTTTAAAGAAACCAGGGCATTAGTAAATGACATGTTTTGAAGAATATTTTGACAGCATCGGTGTAACAGGGCATTAGCAGAAAGACAGTCCTAGCCACCAGGATTCATATGGTAAAGGCTTAGATGCAAGTGACACCTGCATGACAAATTGGATGCTGGAAGATGCAGCTGTTGCTGCTTAACTTCCATCCACCTGTCCCATTACCTCAGTAGAGCAGTTGTTATATGTTCTAGTAATCAGGTGAAAATAATGATTAATTTGATAATTTCTCTCTCTGCTGTTGAGCAGATTTAGGCTACGGACAAAGAAAGTTTTGGCCTACCTATCCTGTAACTGATAGCAGAATGTCCATAACACAATCACAGAACATTTAGGCTGGAAAAACCTCTAAATAACAAACTTCAGGGGACAAAATGTGAAATCCAGCAGAGGTGCAAGCAGAGAATACTGTCTTATGACATTAGAAGGCTGATTTTAAAGAGGCATTATACCAGCTGAATTAATATGATATTCCAGTTGATTTTCTAGAGCTATTCCTTCTGCTAGGACAGGAGGCAGCCATTCGGAAAGTAATAATTTTGAGTCTCCTCTGCTGCAAAGAATAGCCTCAGAAGAAGGACATGCTTAAAGCTATTTGTCACAAAATGTTTAGGTTGGCCAGAGAGTTTGAGGCTTCACAAATACGCCTCAAATGGAGTTTGAGTGCAATAGAGTTTCTGCATAGTGTACATCTCTAACTGATGCTTAACGCTGTTTCAAAGGCATCCTTTGAAGAAAATTTCAGTAGACCCAGTCTCCAGCCTGTCCGCAGGGTAGTTGGGCAGATCCACACCAAGCTCAGTGAGAAAATGACACTTGCTATGTTAGAATGTTAATATATATTGGACTGATCAACATTCCTTGAATGGCAGGATAGCACAACAAAGTATCACCACAACCCTATACTTGCCAGTTAATTTTGATGCAAACATGTAGTTTTTTGTTTGTTTGTTTGTTTGTTTTAAATCTTCTTTCTCCCTTGTATTTGTAAGCCCCGGGTCACCAGCCTTTCTCTGGAGACTGAAGAAGCTTGTCCAGAAATGTTGTGTTAGTTTGTTAGCAGGGCTGTTCATTTCTGGAGTCTGAAAGCAATATGCTTTCCATATATGTGTGTGTCATTTCACCAGGGACAGAAAGATACAGGTGAAGTAGGAAGAGCAAATGCAGGAGGACAAGTAGAAATCACTAAACTCCAATATTATAAATATCCTCTCCCCACCAGTTTAAATTCACACCTACTCCTCAGAGCTGGTAAGAGAAGAAAGAAAATTTCCGCAGCTTTTGAAACTTCATTTGTCTCCTGAATTGTGAGCAGCAGTCCTTCAGTTGGCAGTGCTGAAACCTTACCATGTTTCTGAACGATCCACTTTTCAACACCAGACTGCCAACTTGAGTGTCAGTATTCCATATGACCCTCAGCAGTACCTGAGGGCAAACAACAACAATTGCCTGGGGATCTCACACGAGACTGTCAGCCTGACAAGGCTAAGCTGGGTAGTAGAATAAAGCATTTTACAGCTGGGTATAAGGTACAGTTCATTCCTTAGCCTCTTCCTGGCTGTTCCCAGCTCTGCTTCAGGTACTGCTGCTCAAAACTATTGCTTTCCTGAGACATAGATACTAGTTCCTAATGAAGCACATCAGCAGTACATTGGCTCTTTAAAACTGGGGATAACCATCTCAAAGCAAACCAGACACCAGAAATAACCCTGCAGTGAGGACTTGGACTGGGTAGTGAGCAAAGAGGATGGAATCCAAGAGCTGCATCATGCACTTGAAAAGTTTAGGTGAAATGAACACAACAGTACATCAGGCTGGAATGTAGTAGCTGGAAATGTGGGCACAGAGGTCTTTTTGACTGGCTAAGGCTGTCAGTGAGAAAAATTTCATCACTTCTAATTGGTATGCATCTTAACAGCCGTGCCCCAAACAAATGGAAATCAGGGTTCTGAACAGGCCGTGTAAAATAAGTCCTAATGAGCAGAACTTAGAGGAGAGAACTTGCTGGTAAAACAAGTGAAGTTTGCCAGTCACTACAAATAATCTCAAATAGATTTTTTATACTTTCATATTTTTGTGATGTCAAGCTGCAAGAGCTCAGAAATTTTCCAGAGCTTGTTGCAAATGCCTGACTCAGTGGAGGTCCAAGACTCTTTGGGACAAGACTGAAGATCCCATCTCTAGCCTCAGTGAGTCACCAAAGGCTATGGGTGCTGAGACCACAGCTCTGGAAAAGTTATACAGATATGCTGAGCACTGCATGTTGTCAGTTTTCACAGGGAAGCCAAGAAGGTTTTTACAGGATTATGTAAACCTTTGCAACAGAGCAGCACCATGTGTGCACCAGGTGGGCTGTGGCCCAGGAGGCTGCTTTTTCCATACCAGGGCCGTGGAAAACCAGCTGTGATTGCAGCTATCACCACTGAGAGAACAGTCAGGATGAACAAAATTAAACAGTCTGAAACAATTATCGCATAAGAAATTGTTCTAGAGGGAATCAAAAGGCGCAGTAGTAAAAAGCAACTAGTTAGGTGAAGGCTACTACTGCTGTTATGAAGACATTGATTTGGGAAGTTCTGAGGTAGAAATCTCTATATGATACAGAGGTAATTCTCTAGTTGACGCATTTTCTTCAGAGGAGAAGAAGATCAGCCTGACTTCTGTACTTCTGTAGTTATAGGAATCCCTTTTCCAAATTTCTCATCTATTCATGTACTTCCAGATTCCCTTGATTTTTTAAAGGTAGTTATTCATGGCTGCAAGCACAAACATCTGGTCAGTGGGAGGAAGTAAAAGGTAGCTAGAATAAAGAACATTTGTCTGGAGCACAGAAAAATCACTGAAAAACTTTGCTTATTTCTTGATTTCTTCTTTATTTTTTTTTCCTTTTATGGCTTGCGTTGGTGGGATTTACAGTCTAAAAGATAACTCATTGTTAATGCTGGTTGTCATCTGGGAATAGACACATTTAAATGCTCACACTGTTGTAGGCACTGAAATTCAGCAAGCCTTTTTTTAACACTGCTTTTCTATAAAAAGCATAGGGAATGCCCATAAGAGGATCTTTTCCTTTAGCAAAAAGACACAACCTGATTAGAACATTACATAATCTTAACATATCTTTGGTATCTAACGCAGAACTCAACCCCTAAGGTGCAGGTGAGAACAGCATGCTCTGCTGGAAATGGAAAACTGCCAGTCTGGTGACTTTTTCATGGTTTGCCCAGAACTGATGGCAATAGCTGGATGAGAAGAAACACATGGGAGAAAAAGGATGGCTGCCAACATTAAAAGTCACTGTTGCTCTTTCCTCTTCAGCTGAGACAAGAAGCCAGTGCTCCAGCCGTAAGCAGGAACAGGTTGGTGGAAGATTAAGGGACAGATACCTGGACTCTGGAAGGGGTTGAGAATGTCTGAGTGAGAAGATGGTCCTTGAATGCAGATCTCCATAACTGAATGAAAATAAGTATTAAGAACACGGGAAGGGAAGTGGGGGAAGGAGGGGATGGAGAAGAGAATAGGTCAGGAAGAAGACGTTGCAGAGCATGGTAGAAGAAAAGGTGGAGGTGAACAATGGAGCCAGACACCTATGCAAAACTAAATTAAAAGAATGAAGGAAAAACATTATTTGAGGTTTCAGAGAACTGAAGGAAGTAATTAAGATGAAATCTGGGAGAAAATCACAAAGCATAAACACAGAAGGCTACAAACCTCATTGCAGCTTATAGCCTTCCCAGTGTGCTGAATGACTAACTCATCAATCTCATCCAACCTGTGAAACATTCAAAATACCATTGGTTAATTTTGTAACCTCCTCCCTGGAAATGCAGTATGCTTCTTATATCACTAAAGATGTGTCTCACAAGTGGAAGTAGTGATTAATTTGACAAGTTATTAACTATTGAGCCCAACTTTCCCATCAGTAACCAACCTGAATAGGAAGATTAGTAAATGTGATGACAGTGGAACATCAGGGAGAAAAATTGTGATCATTCTGTAGAGGTTAAATGGAAATGACAAAACAGCTGTGCTGGCTCTTGCCCACTCTGAGCTTGTGCAGTAAATAAGCGTAGTTAGTCAGTCTTCAAATGTTACATATAAGAGTAAAGTCAAGATAAAAGATCTGAGCCTATCCCTAATCTGGTCTCTTA
Source organism: Cisticola juncidis (assembly GCA_013400215.1). NCBI lineage: Eukaryota > Metazoa > Chordata > Aves > Passeriformes > Cisticolidae > Cisticola > Cisticola juncidis. The sequence continues at coordinate 577,463 of VXBR01005272.1, read as the reverse complement.
TGAAAAGGAGAAGACATTTTATGAATATAGTCTCCGAATGTAAATGAACTCAGAATGTAAGCAGGGACTGATATATTTGATTTATAAACACGGTATAGAAAATCATCCCTAATTTCTTGGAGTTCTTGGCATCTTGCATCCAGTCCCTTTTAGTATCCAGTATGGATTATGTTCAAAGTAAATTCCTCTGTTAAATGTCAGCAAATCCAATAAATACATTAGCATCTTATCTAAGCAGATTGTTCCAAGTGATTTTACTAAATGGTTAGTACATTTTATATGCAGCAAAAGTCTTTAGCAGTATCTGTTTTCCTTAGTTTCCTGTTAATTTGGCAAAGACTGATACACCAGGCTTCATCACAGACCAAGACTGTGTTGGGCAGGATGAACTCCTGATGAATATTGACCACATAGACTAATAATACCTAGTTATGGCAAAAGTTTCTCCTGTGTGGCCACTCACAGTTCTCTTCAAAGAAGACTATGAAAATATTTGCAGAAACTTTTGTCTCTCCTTGTAAACTGATGAAGCCCCCACCAAAATGCACATGAAAATGCTGCTTTAGTCATACCACCAAAGTCTCATCCTTTCTCTTTCTAGCTTTAACAGAAAGACTGCTTGGAAAAAAAAAAAAAACAAAAAAAAACCAAAAAACCTAACCACATCAATGACCAACCCAACCCAGCAAAACCAACTAACTCAGGGTAAGAACTTAGGCTCAGCTGTTGCTGGACAGAATTCCTTTTCTCAGAACTTTATCCCAAATATTCAAAGTCTAACAGTCCACATCTACCTCAAAGGCAGCAAAAGATTCTGGCAGATACAGTTATGCTATGAGTCTGGGGCAGCAAGATGTTCCTGCTCATTTGTCAAGTACAAGTTGAGGTACAGCTAAGAATTTTTTGTTATGAGGGTTTCACAGCCCCTTTTAGCAGAATGCAGTGCAGATGAAACATTTGAGTTAGCAAAAGGATAACGCAGGGTTTTCAATGCAGAATTAGACCAGATAAAATTGCAGAGGGAGCATTTTTAAGAGAAAGATAAGCAAATGTCGCACTGGGGTTAGAGTCCTCAGGAAGTTAGAAGTGAAATTCTGTGGCTTCAAGGGTCTTTGGAAAATGGCAGCTTATTCCTTGGAGAATGCAGTAACAAACCAGCTGGTAGGGAGGGGTAATGCCAGATGCTGCAACGTGTGCACTGAGGTAGGAAGGGAGCAGATGAATAAAGGGAATTTTCTCCAGTCTAATAGGCAGCTAAAGGAAAATTACTTCAGGAATTAAAAGCATAAGAAGAAAAAAAATACAGTGTCGCAGCATTCTGGAAACTGGAGATGAATGTAGAGTTCTGTTGTCTCCTAAAGACAGACACACTTTTCACTTATTGAGAATTTTATTGTCTTTGCCCATCTCCAAGACACAGGAGGATCATGGCTCTGGAATCTCACAAAGTTACAGCCAGAAAATCATTTCCCTAGAAAGTGACTGAAGAGAAAGATTTGTAGCACTGGTGAGAGGTTTTTGGAAATAAAAAAAACCCCCTGCTTTGAAGATGTTGTACACAGCCGTGTCAAGTTTCAAGCTGGAATTGATGTAAATCTCACACAGAGTAAGCAGGATGACAGAGCTGCTGTGGGACTTGCAGCCAGCAGTTGACCACCCCATGAAGACTGTTTTTCACTTACACATTAACTTCACAATATGCAGTTTTCAGTCCTGTTGATGTTGATGCATCCTTCTGTTTCTAGCAGCTGCCTATGCACAGTATGTATTGTGGTAGAGGAATAATGAATCAGAGAATGCTTTCTCATGAGACTAAGCTAAGCAAGATGCCTGTCTGGTGGTAGCCAGCTTCTTTACTAATAAAAAATTCAAACCATTACATCTCCTTCACTCTAGGGCTGGCTCCAACACTCAGTCATCCTCTTCCTTACAGAAAGCTGACAGTTGGACCAATTTTAAAGCATACAAATCTCTTCATCTTGTCTGCATCTTTCCCAAAAGATGCAGAACTGAGCTTAAAAATCCAAAACCATGTAACCTAAACCTATAATTTTAAGAGGAACTTGTCCCTAGACGTGCACCTGATAAAGCAGCATTTTAAACCACTTTTCCCTGGCATTCTTCTCACCTATTACTCTTGACCTGTAAATCAGCTCTCAGGAGCACCGTAATGACTGCAGCAACAATATCAAGTCCTGATCCCTCTATCTGACAAGCACAACTGAAGGGACAGCTGAGAACATGCTTTGTTGAGGCAGAAGCAGCAATACTGAAAGCATTCATTGCCTTAGCAACTAGGACAACCTCTTCTTTAATTAGCACATCATGGTCTGAACTTTGCTAATAGAACCTGCCTACACTGCATGCTAACCATGGGTTAGGTAATCCACGCTTGCCAACACAGGCAGCCTACCACGCTTCTGCTTCCTGACATTCTCCACATGAGCACTCTGTTCTCAGGTCCCACATCTGCAGGCAGGCTGTGGGTGGTGTTAATGAATGATACATCCTTGTGGTTTCTCACTCTGGACTCATGATGTCCTATCCCATCACATATTTGTCTGGGCTGGCAGGCACAGGGTGCTGTGGAACAGCTTCTGTGTGCTCTCTTAGGATTTAGGAGGTTACTGTCTATGACAAAGGAATTATTTCCTGGCATAAGCCTAGCAGATATGGCAGAGAAATAAGAGAGCTACCTCACTGCCCAGGCAATCTCCCTTGGCCTATCCTCCCCAATTCCTCTCCCTGCCATCCTCTTCTGAACCTTCTTCACCCATGGCATTGCTGATGACTATGTGAAATCTCCAAGATCCAATGGCACCAGCAATTATGGAACACACTCTTCCAGAAGATATGTCATATAGGTTTGTAGCTCAGTTTTTCTCTGTTCCTTCCCCAAAATTTCTGGGGAAAAAACGTATTAAAAAACCTGATCAAGAAAAAACAGATATCTGAATGAAAACAGGCAAAAAACTCTTAGGGTTTACAAAGTAATTGTCATAGTTTTAACTACAACTCATTGAAATTTGTATCAGCATAGTAATAGCATCACTAAGTTTAGAACAAAAAGTAAAACTGGCCTGAGTTAACTGCTCAAATATTCTGGGCTGAATTGTGCACTGTCACTGGCATTAGAGAGGTAGGGCCCAAGGCTAGCATGGCTATGTCTATAGGGAATCCTACCAAAGCAGCAGAACAAATCATGCTCTGAGACATCAGGTCTCACTGAGCGAGAAAAATACGGCATTCAACAGAGGAGAAAGCAAGATTCTGATTGTTTTAAATGCTTTACTGAATAACACTATGAACTAAGGAAGCAGTCTTCTCTTTTTTCTCCTGTTATATTGAATTAACCCTGGGAATTAAGGAAAAAACACAAGATCACATGCTGGGTTTGGAACGCCTGCTCAGCAAAACAGTGAATGACACTGTGACTACTTGTGGGATCACCTTCAGGGTACTTTCACCCACAGTTTCTGTAAAACTGCATAAGATGTTTCACAATTACAATATTTACATGTTAAAAATGTTGAAGGAGAGCTTTTCACAATAAAGTAGGGATAGCTTCTGTAGATACTTCTTTAGGGGTTTGGAGTCGTTTGTTTTTTTTGTTTTTAATGTTGAACAAGATGAGAAGAAAGAGAAAGCTACTGCCATCTTACAAAAGCAAAGATACCTATTCAGGATACCAGGTAATCCTTATAAATGTACACTCTTAGAAGCAAGAAATTCAACCTCAAAAATCAGTAAATTCTCTGAGTGCACATGCATAACCTACAGTATCAATCACACATAATTTGGATTCTCAAATATGGCTAACGCTTGGAATGCTGACAACAGAATGCTTTTCTTCTGTTCTTTAAAATGTCAAACTTTTAACAGATCATTGCCCCAACAGAATCAGAGATTCAGAGAAGTGCTGTGATCAAAGACACACACCATGCCTCTGAAGAGGAATTCAGGAAATGCAAGTTCAGCTAGTATAAAAAACTATCACCTCTTTGCTCTGGTTATGTGCATCTTTAAATTAGCCATTAGATAATTCTGCCTCTTCACTGAACTTTCTGCATTGAAGATATTTATTCTTCCTTGTCCAGGAGGAATGGCTTTAATGGTAGTTATGGAAATAAAAGAGACAATAAAGCTCCCATGCAAATCTTATGTTTTGTGTATTTTCTTATTTGACTATAAAAGTGATATTCCCAAAGGTGTGGGGTCGAGGATGTTTTAAAACTGCTGATGAGCATCACCCATTGCTACCTTAATTAAATACTAGTGATTTACCGATTACAAAAGACTTTGTTCCATTACAAAATCCTTTCCTAGTGTGTGGAGACGTAAAAAGAGAGTGTAATATCAACTGCATGAACTGTTTCTGTAGAATAGAAGTGAAGTTGACTTCCTCTTGTGAAGTATTTTGAGATCTACTCATGGAATGTGCAGTAGGGACAGGTGATTTCACTATTACTCTCTCCTGGTTTGGAAAGACAGGTGTCTACTAAGGAAGACATAAGACTCCCTTGGAACTGAGAATGTAAACTCACTCCCTCCTAATTATTATAATTTTGAAATTAAGTGGCTCTCAGACAAAGATATGGGAATAGAAATAACAGTTGTTTTCTATGAAAATTAAAATAAACATGTAATAGTACAAAAAAAAAAAATAAAATAGCAAACAAAGAAAAAGAGGAAACACTGACAGAGTCAGGATACAACCTGACACTCTGTTGGTCAGGGTGTTGGTAGCCGTTCAGTCAAGTCCTCCTGGAGTGACAGATGTGGCTCTATTGAAGCAATGATCTTGTAGAAGGGTGTAGTTTTCTCTGAAGATCCAATGGTGGTGTAGATAAGTGCGGCCTTCCCCTGGGAATCCAGTGGAAACAGGCTGCTCTGGTGTTCTGAATCTCAGATTCTTTTATCCGGGTAGGAATGCTGGGCTCCTCACTGGGTGGAGCATCACCTCACAATGGGACAATGTAATCTTATCAGTCATGCAGTGAGACACAACGGTCCATTAACAGAAGATATCCCCTGGAGGGAGGTTGAGTCATGGAAGAGATAAAGAACACTGCCCCACCTGGTTTTAACAGATGTTAATAGAATATATATTTTTGGTTACAACTTGCATTGCAACATAAGACATACTTTAAAAGCCTCTTGCCCTTCTCTGCATTGGCAGATACTTGCTCAGGCAATTAAAATATGGGATGCTATCAATTCAGAGTGTTCCTTCCTTTAGCTGGAACTGTAATAGGACCTTGGAAACCACATAATAAAATTACTTTTCAAATGAAATCTGACATACTTGAGCACTGTCACTTGTTTTTATGCATTGATCCTTCCACCTATGGAGAGATCTTGCTGGCAGTTCCTGCTGCACTCCTGCCCCAGGATAGTGATGATGATACCGCATTAATCACCTTGGAAGCCAGCAAGGCTCTATTGCTTCTGTAAATATCTCTGTAAAGCAGAGTTTTCTCTGCTTTAGAGTCTTCTTGTGCAATGGAACCAAGGGGAAACTTGAATGAAAGCAAGAATCCTTTGGTCCATTAAAACTTGGAATTTCTGCAACATGTTACTTTCCAACATTATTTGCTTCTGGAATAGGAGAGCCTTCCCACACGGTGATGATTGGTGGGAGAATAGAAGAAAGGCAGCCAGTATTTCCTGTGATGTTTTTCTTTTCACTTTTTTTGTTGAGTAAAGGTAGCCAGGAGAGGGTTTTTGAAGCTGTCCTTATTCTCTTTGTCTCTCTTATCCTTTCAAAAAAGTCTGCAAGGTGTCCACATCCCAGGCCTGAGGAATTTTGATTCACTAATGCCCAGATTAGGGTACTCGTGAAGATTCAGAAGAGACTTTTATGATGTTTGGTTGCCAGAGCACATAGCTTTGAGAGGGGAAAAAAACCTGTTAAAACCAAAAAAAAATGTATTTGGATTAAAAGTACTCTTAAAACTGTAAACTCAAGCATGAGAACTCCTGTCAGCAATTTGCTTTTGCACATAAAGAGTGGGCTAAACCGGGGAACTTGCAGAAAATCTCCTGGATAGTGATCAGATCACATGTATGCTAAAGGTTTTCCTTTCCCTCAAAGAGCTGGAGCCTGACTGCCTGGAGAAAGAGCACTGTGCATTCAATTCTGATTTGCCATTATCGTAAAACACTCTGTAATGATGATGTTTGTATGGGGGAAAATTGGTGAGAAATGCTAAAAAAACTCATGTCAGTGCTATGATTTGTTGACATGTTTAAAATTCATCCCTGAAATGGATTCCTTTGAGTGAAGGACCAACTGTACAGTGACCACAACTCTTGTCAGGAGGCTCTTGTTTGCCAAAAGGGAAGCTGAAGTCCCCAAAATCTTGCTTTACATTCACCCACAATGTGGTGTGCAGGAGTCCCTCTGTTTCACACAGTCACAGCACACACAGTCGGCCAGTCAGGGGGACTCTTGTGTTCAGTATTCTTAATCACTTTATTATTGGATTCTCTTTTGGGCCACTCTGTGTGCATTAACCAACAAAGTCCAGATCAAGAGAGGTCAAAGCAAAGCCTCCCCAAATTTGACACTGCCCTTTCCACAACTGAGATCGCTCCTTTAAACTTTAGACCAGCATTTTTCTTTATGGCATCAGTGGACTAGGGTAACATTTACTTCAAATGAAATGTATTTCCATAAGACTGACAGAGGGCCCCTCTAGCCTTGCTTGCCTGCGGGAGCAGGGCAAGAGGAAATGCCAAGGGCAAGTCTTGCTCAGACCTGCAGACTTGTTCCCTTTAGATCCAGAATGTGTTTCTTTTTTTTATTCTTCCCTTCAGCAATGAATTGAGTCCCTGTAGCAGAAGGAAGGATTGTTGACCTATACATTCACAGTGGAAAGGTTACTTCAATCAGAGGGGAGAAAAGTCAGAAACAAGAGGAAATGCTCCCCAAGTTGTGTGTGTGCATCTGGGAAAGAAAACTCTTCTACTCATACACAGAGGTCTCAGAAGAGAGCTCCTTTAAGGTACTTCCAGCAATCATTCTAGGTGACATTTCTTATTGGTTTTAGTATTAACATGAGCACACTTGAGAACTCCACTCCTAAATCAGAATCCTATTTTGTTAGCAATTGTACAAATAATTCCACACTTTCCCTTAATGGGAGATCTTACAACTCTTTAGGAGAGTATACAGAGCAATTATCAGGCCAAAATAATTGTTTCTAGTTTACACAGAGAGTCAATAAATAAGAATATTCCTTTATTGGAAGCAGAATACGAAATTATTAACCCCTTACCAAAGGATTTGTTTGTTTGTTTGTTTGTTTTTGTTTGTTTGTGGTTTTTTTTTTTTTGTTGTTGTTGTTGTTGTTGGGTTGTTTTGTTTTGTTTTTAAATTTATGCAGAAGGTCCCTCTCTCCTGTCTCCAAAAATGCTGGTGAAAATGCCATGTGAGGATGAAGAATTGTGGATCTTAACTCCTCACTACGAATATGCATTGTCCTTCTGGCTCAGGGCAGAGCTCAACTACGAAGAGTCACAGGGAAAGCACAGGTCCTGGTAATTACTGCTGTTGATGGGGACAAATACAATAAAAACAGGCCATTAATGGACTTCAGTAGTGTCCATGGTCAAAGTACATGAACCTTGTTTCAGCCAGAGGTTGGGAGGGCTAAAGCAATTTTGCCAGCTTTGTGATCTTTCTGTGACTGGAGCAAGAGGCCTGTGAGAGCACAACAGAACCTTCACATACACAAGTGTATACAAAAGCTTGATGTTCTTCCAAAGCAAGGACAGGGGAAGCTGTTACTGTGAACCCTCTGATTCAAGCACAGGTACCTTAGGACATGACAAAGTAACAAGCACATCCTGCTTCAAATTAGGTTTTTTCAATGTTTCTGAAGGGTGCAGAGGACCTATGTGTGTCTGTGGGTGGGGAGAGCAGACAAAAGAAGAAACAATAAAATGAAGTTTTTTTAGTTAGTTTAAAAATAACTAAGGCTAAAAAATTTCCTACCAACCCTGACAGCTTATATCTGTCTTGTAGTCCTTTGAGACAGCCAGCCACAGCACTAGTTTTTAAATTCCAGCAAAAAATTCAAAGCTGTTCAAGGAGTCCTCAAGCAATAAAGTACTCATGTTTTCTGTATATAACTTTGTGCACAAGACTGTGTGTATAATTAGTCATGCATAATCACCTGTATTTATTGGAATCTGAGTTTTCCAAGACAAATGCATCCTCCTGCTTACAACATTTCTTTTCCTCAGAGACTGCACAGCAATTGCTTTTCACATAATAAAGGTGATTTATTTCCTTGTTGCATCACTTTGAAAATGTGACTGCTTCTGGAATGATACTGAGCCAAATGGTTTAAGTATCTGGCCAAGGTAAGTCTGTGAAGTTGGAGCCAGTAAGAGTTCAGTTCAGTGCCAGTTCCCCAAATTGCTATATTCTACCAGTTTCCATAAGGCCTTCTCTTTACTGGGCAACATCTCTTCCTTTGTCCTTGAACCTTTCAGTTGTATATCCTTTAGATAACGCTTTGTAATGTGCTAAAGGTAAGTTGGCACATTTCACTTGTGGTTTTGCACCACGCCATGATGCAGCATTTTACTCAAAATCAGCCTGTGGCAGATTAACAGGTGAACAGATTTGCTTACCTGACAGAGGTAAGCAAAATTTGTAGTCTCTATAGTGAATAGAGCTGTACCTTGAAATATCCATCCACAGATATGGTGAAAACTTGGCAAGACAAGGCTTTGATAAACTCTGTGTAAATTTAAAGTCAGGTTAAAGCATGAGTGTTGGACTTGATGTCCAGCTGAGACCCCTTCCCATCTAAAATGTTCAGTGGTTTTTCATAGAAGCTAGGCATGATAAGGAGTATGGTGCAAAGTGGAATTAAAATCAGATTAGAGGTGACCAGTTCACCAAGAAAAGTCATCCCAGCTCACTCACACAGATGCTTGGTGAAAGGTGGAGTGCTATGGAGTGAGGCCACTATCTGTCAGTGCTGATCTCAGCTCTGGAGCAGTCACCTACATTCAGACAAACCAAAGCATCTCCAGATTGCAAAGCTTCCTCAGTCCTGCCTCAGGTGCTGAAAAGAGTAGTAGTTTCCTGCTCATGACAAACTCTAAGTGTACACAAGAAAGGCTTGTCTTTGTGAAAGAAGTCTTTTGACTGTAGGTCTTGTCTTACTTTCCAAAATCTGTTGCTGTCCCACCAAACCACCTTTGGAAGTGATTTTAGGACTTCTGTCCTTTTAGGAATAAGAGTCTGCTGCTGGCTTGTCTGACAGAAGTCAGATTCTGGTTGCTTGCTGGAGAACCTTCCTGGTGGTTCTCTCTCTTGAGGAAATCAGAGCAGCTCTCAGAAACTCTGCTTGAGTTTCAAGAGGAGTCCAGAGCAATATAGAAACCACGGGTATGATTCACTTCTCCAGATTCATTTTGTCTTACTGTAGGTGTCTAAAATAGGTCAAATGAATCACAGCCTAAAATTCCTGCTTAAAAGACAGTCTACTTGCCTTGCTCAAATACACATTTTCATTCTAAATGATTCTCACCAGACAGTTCTGACACTTGACTCACAATAGGAATGGTACACGTATGTATAGCTATATTGACATATCAGGTAATCAGTATAATGCAATTAGATATTTTGATGCATTTGAAATAATTTTAATTCTTTTATGAACATTACCCAAATGGCAATTTCATAATTTCTGGGTTCCAGGATGAAGGCAGGAATGTTAGGCTTACTGACCAAATGGTGAATATTTTCTCTAGAGTGCTCCAAACATCAGTCACTCACAGGTCAACAAAGTTTTCTCCATCTTCCAGATCCAAAGACCTCTCTTCTACCTTTATATTCACAATGACAGGAGATGCATTCTTTTACATCCAGGAAAAGACAGCTTAAAATAAGAGAGGAGGGACTATCTGCCAGTCTTCTAAATCTAGTAAATTCTGTCACTAGCAGGGTAATAGTCTCTCTTATGAGAGAAAGAATAAATTCAGTTTCCTCAAGAGAAATAGCAGTTAGCTTTCCACAGTGTTCAAAGGTCCCATGGTTCATATTAACTTCATTCATAGGTCTGGTCCAATAAATTGAATCACACTACACTGGCCTCTCATTCTACCTCATTATTTTAGCTTATTTCATAAAGAACACAGTCTTTGCTAGCATTCTTTTAAAACCAGGGAATAACAGCCACCACACTCATGTGCAGAGTGCATCTCCCTTGAAAGAAAATAACATTATCACTAACAAGCAAGGTTATACTCCTTGCATGGACTACTACTAATCTACAAAAATCACAGATATAACATTGAACCAAACATACCCTGTTCTTGCCCACAAGTTTTTGTGCCATTGCTTCGGCATTCTGAAACACATCTGTATAGGAACTAGAAAATTTTGTGAATTCTGCTGAGCAGACTGTATCAGAACAGATTTTTCTACTTGAAAATCCATTTTGCATGCTTCGATTATCCAACTTGGAAACAATCCAGAGTCAGGTGAGTGAAAGATGCATGTGCACACACACACGTAAGTATATATATAGTAAGTATATATATATATGCATAAAGAATATCTGGAAAGACTCAGATGAGAGAAAATGATGCCATAAAACAGGGATGCAAATGATCATTTCTCCATAATTTAATAATTTCTGGATGAGAAGATAAAGACTAAGATTCTCAATGATCATCAGTGTTTCACCTTTTCTAAGTACTCACCACAAAGGTTCTCTAAATTTTGAATAATTCACTCTCTGACATGATCCCTTTAAGGTATTTCAAACTAAAGCAACTGAAAAAAATCACAGTATATTCCATATGACTGTTCATTAATTCATTTATTTTTACCACAAGCTTGTAATTTTCACTATTAAACACCTAGATAAGTACCAAGAAATCACTATTCACAGGCCAAATGTGTCCCCATTAAACAGAGTTTATGCTAATACTGTCTCAGTTAAGTAACAGTTTTTCATTATCCTCAGGCTAAATTGTTTCACTGGCAGATGTCTCATCAAAACAGCTGTTGTGAGGAACCACAACCGTACAAACCAGGGGATTTTCTATTGTCATTATTGTTGTTGTTATTATTAACAATAAGCATTTACATAAACACTTCAGATGTATGCAACTCGCAATTACTCTCTAGGAGTTCCTTATCCTAAAAGTTTGGTGATTCAAAGACCATTTATCACAGTGGAAGCAATTGCTAATTGGTTATAGCACAATACAGAATATGCTTTTTGATATTACTGTTATCCTGGAGCTAGTATTTGACCTTATCTCCTGCTGCTTTGGAACTTTTCCTACAAAACCTAAAGAAAAGCAAATTCGAAAAGACAGCAGCATTCTCAGCAGCTAGAACTGAGCTGGAAGGCTTTCTCATCTCTCCTCTTCTCCTTCTCTATTTCCTTACCCTCTCTCTTTGGCTTCTGGACTTCTCTGTGCATTTGTTCTCGCCAAGAGCCCTGTAAACTCCTCTCCCACCAGAACAATGCGCTGCATTGTCTTTCTTTCTCCCTGTTGGAGGAATCTCCATAGTGGGAAGGGCAGGAAAACCAAATTTCAACCCTCTGCTTTCCTGTCTTTCTGCCTGGAGTGCTGCTTGGCCTCTTCTGCCCTGGAGAGAGTTCACCCAGCTCCTCCTCAAGGGTAATGCTCGTACAACAGTGCTGGCCACAAAAACATCTCAAACATTTAGCAGCCAAGCTTTAGCAAGGCTGTAATGGGAACAAATTAAATGTCTCAAATGCTCTACCTTGCCAAATAAAAGTAGCTTTCCATAGCAACAGTAGAAGAGGGAAAGGCCACCTCTACCAGGTACTGTGTCCATCCTCCAGAGAATGGGCCACTACAGTTTTGACAATAAAGTTTTATCTACTTGCTGTCAAGGCAAAATAGTGGTTTCACCCCTTAGTCGCATTTCAGGGAGTTTTTCAACCATTTTTGTCAAAATTAAAAAAAAAACACATATGCTTATTCTGAGATAAAAATCCCACGTAGGAAACATCAGTGCAATCAAAGTGAGTAGAAGTTGCAAATAAAGATTTACAAAGGGAAATGTCAGGAAAAATGGGTAAATGATGTTTCTAAAGGTGCTGGCAAAAGATCAGTAATTGGGAAAGAAACAGGAATGTGAGCCCATGGTTCCAGTCTCCCTAGCAGATTAGAGAGTGCCTAAGCAGGTCAGATGCTCTGTGGCAGGGCCTAGGAGGGTATGGACTGAGGGGGAACTGAGTTTGAGTCAGGATAGAAACGCAGGAGCTGGATAACCCAAAGTGGCCTGGGCTATGCAGGGAGGAGCAAGATGGCAATGGGAGCCACCCCGCAGGGAGGCTCAGTGCTCTGGAGAGGAGCAGAGCTGTCCTGCTCTGTGCCAGTGGCAGCTCTGTCCCAAATGCCAGCACCCCTCTCGGCCGGAGAGGTAGGTGGGTGAGGCATCACCTGGGATTCAGGAGGCTGTGGAACAGGATGCAGCTGCATGTGGCAGAAGCATTGCCTCACCTCTGATGAACTGACACAGAGATGAGCACAGCTCCTCTTGCAAAGATCTTGTTTTATCTGTTGAATAAAGCTTGTTAGAAAAATCCCAGAGAGGTTTTTTTTTTTTCCCCTCTTTTTTCATAATCTGTGAAAGTTAAAAGCTTGTACTCTTCCACACAGTCAGACATTTGTCTTCTCACTGTTTCATAAATGCATATTTTGACTGCCTGAAATCCCCACTAGTTCCAATGTGAATGCAAGGAACTCTCAGAGGACAGTTAATCAAGACCATTAGCAAGGTCTCCTGCAGACTGTTCAACACCAGTTTGGGTAAATTTAACTGTGTGACAGTAAATGGAATAAGTAGAATCACCATGTTGGTAGTCTGGTCAGGGCAGGCAGAGGTATCCAAAGTTTATGTTGCTCCCATTGCATATGAGTCAATCAGTTCTATTTTTTTGTTTTTAGTGATCTCGTGTGGGAGACACCTCAAGTCCCATAATGTTTTTTTAAATTTCATATTTAAAAAAAATCAGATTTATTCCTAACCTGGACAAAAATAAAGAAATCAGTCTCTTAAAAATGTTGATTGTGATAAACCCTTCCCAGACACAACATGTATTTCAAGTAAGAGAGATATATTTCATTTTCATAAATTTAAAATCTTTTTATTTGATTTTCACTGCCTATCTATTATGTATCTCTGATGTTTTGACCCTTCTCCTTCACTGGGAAATTTCATAAAGCTCTTTTTAACTGGCACCTTTTGTTTCAAAAAGAAAAAATCTGAAAATTATCAGTTCAATATGTTTAATAGTAACACCCTCACCCCTCATTACAACCATTAAGAATTTGCATTCTTAAATTGGGACAGGGAGCCCTGGAGTCAGATCCCATCTCCTTTGTCAGAAACTGTGAATCTTATCTGCATCCATGGTGAGCTAGATGCAGCTGACAAGATCTAAAGAAGCTTTTAAGCTAATAATTCCTCACATAGCTTGGAATCTGGGTGAGAGCCAGTGGGAGCCTGGCATGCAGTCTGATGAATTTTGCTAGCAATATAGTGGCTTTCCAAGCTTTGATGAGCCTTGTGTCAGAGTATCTCTAAGAGATAGCACCTTCATCTTTACACACAGATTCCTCCAGAAAATCAGTGCCCATAGCACAATAAGCATGCAGCAGTTGCTTGTGCTCAATCCTAATTATTTCTCATTTTACTGAATTATTTAATTTTTGTTCAGAGGATACTCAGGTTATTTTGCAGATGTATGATTTCACTGGCAGATAGAGAGACTGGGGGAAGGGAGAACATGTCGTGATGAGCATGGCACAAATGATGTCCATCTGTGCTTATTGGGAGCAGGAGGTACCCATGAAGGTGCTGTAAAGCATTTTCTTGAATCTTCTGATGACTAAATATATTTGCAAATCTATTCCCAGTTCTTTCCTTAAAGAAATTAAAGATAAGTTTAACTTTTATGTTTAGGGTACTCCAAAACGGAGGCATCATGACTCATGATGAATCATGAGTACACTGGTTCTCAAAAGTTTCTTCATCTTTTTCACTGACAGAAAAGGAACAAGCTTTTTAGGAAGAAGTGGGCTTCAGGAGCTATCCATGTGGTATGTAAAAACACACCAGGAGGCCAGAAGGCAATATTCCAAAGTTTGTGAGGATTTTGTCCTTGCAAATCAAGAGGGTCATGTAGAGCTTAAATTCTTGGATAAACATTTATCTTATTTTCTTCATCACTGAGGAATAAAAATGGACAAAAAGAGAGCTTCTGCCCTTGCCAGTGTGGGTCAGACAGCTCTGGCACAATTCAGCACAGAAACACATACATACTTACGTATTCCTTTAGACCAGCTCAGCAAACAGCCTGATTTGTGCCTTCTTTTTGCAATTACTTTCTGGAAAAAATCTTCCACAGTCTTCCCGTAAATAATTCATGAGAGTATTTATCTTAAACTCGTTGTCCCTTGGCCCCGTAACTACTTGCTCTTTAAACAATTCCTATGGTTTGTGTACATGTAACTGATTGTGTCTGAATCGCCTGTGACAATATAATACAGGTAATTTTCTTTGGCTGCATTACTCTATCATTACTTTGGCTCTCTGCTTGATATGTCACAGTAATGAATGCATAACAATGCCTGGTAACTTTTCCCCTGCTTGTCTCCAAGTTATTTAAAGTGAAGGTGGGGGGAGGTACAGAGACTGGCATCTAATTAATAATTTGTTCATTTCAGCTTTGTAATGAGAAAGAGAAAGGAAAAATATGAGGATAGCTGTTTATTACTTAAGCCAATATAATGTCAATCCATGATTGTGGCTGGCAGTGTGACTCTCTGAGGCTATTTCTTTGTGAGTATGTAAAAAACTGAAAGAAAATGAAGTGTAAAAAAACCAGACAAGCAGCAGGAGGAAAACATTTCATCTTGTACACAACTAAATGGGAAAAGAGACAAGCAGGCAACAGATGACAGATGAATGGGCCTATGATGGACTGCATTTTTTGTGTCAAAACAGAGCCAACTGTCTAACAGCCATTCAGATGGTAGGAGAGGCACCACACAGCATGATTTCCAGTTCAGCTGGCACTTAGGAGTTTAATTATGTACATGGTAAATATTCTGCAACAATATCTTGCCTTCAGATATGGGCACCTAAAACCAAGGCTTCTTTCCAGCTCTGCCTCTCCTACTGTTCTTAGTTTTCACTTTGAACTGATATAAAACTGTGCTGTGAATTCCCAGGGATGAGGGAAGCTGTCACAAATGCCACATCACCTGTTTCCATCCCTGCCTCACAGAGAACATTAATTCCCCTGTTTGTTCATTGCAGGGGTCCTGTGCTCTGACACGACTCTTGCTCTCTGACATGAAATGGTTTGAAAAGACAAATAAGGCTGGCTCAGGGTTTGTTTTCACATTGGCAGGTGGATATAACCTGCCCAGTGCACTTGTTTCCTGCCCTTCTCTTTGAGTATCCTGTAGCTCAAGCAGTGTAGCTCAACACAGGTGCTTTCCTTAGAACTGAAATGAAACCAAGGGTATCAAATAGAGCTTACTGATAAGCAAAAAGGATTTCTGATCAGTCAACTTTCCAGAACTAACCAGAAACTTTCAACCTGGAAGGAAAAGCAAGAAGTTTTTTTGTAAAGTACAGCAAGAAATAATCGCTTATTTATAAATACTTAAGCAATAGAGCATAACTACTACTGTATGCTCATAGTAAATGGTTTCATTAATTATAAAGGAGCATTCATTCCTGTGCACACAACTGCCATTGGTGGGCAGAAGTCCACTGATGGTGGATTGAGCTATCTCTTCTCATTGCTGATTTGTTTCACACTGCCTCCAACTCTACTTTTGCAGGTGTAAAACCAGCAGTAACTTCAACTTAATTCACAGAATCACAGAATGGGTCAGGTTGGAAGACACCACCGTGGGTCATCTGGTCCAGCCTCCCTGTGCCCTCTCTTGTACAGAGGAGCACAGAACTGGACACAGCACTCTAAATGTGCCTCACCAGGGCTGAGTAGAGGGGCAGGATCATCTCCCTTGACCTGCTGGAAATGCCCTTCCTAATGCACCCCAGGACACCACTGATGTCCTTGGCCCAGGGCTCACTGCTGGGTCATGGACAGCTTGTTGTCCAGCAGGACTGCCAGGTCCTTCTCCACAAAGCTTCTTTCCAGTAGGTCAGACCCCAACCTGTACTTGTAGGGGGTTACTCGTCCCCAGGTGCAGGACCCTCCATTTATCTTTGTAGCATTTCATACAGTTCATCTCTGCCCATCTCTCTAACCTTTCCAAGATCCTTCTGAAGGACTGCACAGCCCTCTGGGGTATTGGCCACCCCTCCCAGCTTGGTGTCATCAGTGCACTTCATCCAAGTCATTGATGAACAAGTTAAACAGCAGTGGGCTCTGTTCTCAACCTCGTGGGACAAGACTAGTGGCAGGCTACAACGGGACCCTGTGCCACTGATTATGGCTGCCTGCTAACTGTTGTGGTTTTCAGAGGAAATGGAAAATCCCTTCTGTACTTTTGCAGCTTTGTCACAGCTTTTAGAAACACTTTAAGAAGTTGTCTCTGATTTACAAAGCCCTTCCAGCTGTGGGCTGTGGTTTCCCTTCCTAAGGCTCTTTTTGCTCATTACAGCAATTGAAAAAAAGCTGTGGCTTTTCTCCATTTTATCTCCAGATGGGAAATCTGCCTATTCTGTCTGTATGTTATTTTTCCTTGATGCTCTTAAACCTCAGAAACTGCTTTTCTGCTACCCGAACAGAAAAAAAAAAAAAAAATATATATTGACTCTCACAGCATGTGTCAATCCCAGAGAGTCACAGGTAAATGAACTTTTAATTTGCATCCTGTTTGTGTGTATGGTTGGGGATTCAGGGACATGGGAAGATGCAAAGTATTCATCAAGGAAGTGGTTAATTATTCAGCAGTAGCAGAGATGAGCTAAACAAGGAGAAATTGATCTTGCAGGACATAATTGGAGCTGATTTTTCTAAGGGGAGCAAGCACCTCTTTGTGACCCTAGGTTATGTGGAGGTCCAGAGATCTAACTAGGGTAAGGCAGATATCCCTGTAAGTCTTCCAATATTTGGAGATGGAGTAAAGCAGGGAGGCCCAGCTGTGCTGTCATTTACCCTGGGCTTCTTCCTAGGACCCTTGCCTGTTCTGTATTGAGGAACACTGCTGCCAGTTTCCCCTGTAGCTAGGCATGTGTGTATGATTCCATGACATATTCCCCTAGTTACAGAGTCTTCCTTCTTTATACTGTAAAAGATGAGACAGAGAAGAGACCTCCTTCTGTGTACCTTCAATGGACTCTGCTTTATAACTGAACTGCATTATCCAAGCTTCCCAGATAGAATATGCAATTTCAGTGGGTTCACAACCAGTGATTTCTCTTTATTTGTCAGTTGTTTTCCTGCCACGTGATACTAAGAAGGTATGAAAGCTGTTGAGGTGTCAGCAGTCATGGAAACAAATATGCTGATAAAATGACTTATTAGGTTGCAGTAACAGAAACTGTCTAAATTCCTTGCTAACAAAACCTGGTCATGATAAATTACATCTCTGCATTTGAAAGCCCCCCCAGTTCCCTAATAATAACCTCTCCAGATGAATCCGTGCAGCACCAGCTGTTTCAGTTTATGGGATACTCACGCCATGGCTGTTTGAAGAATTGATGACCCTCTGTAGCTGTTTCAAAACCAATTTATCCACATACTGTGAGATAAAGATTTTCACTTGTGTTGAGTGTTAACCCAGAGAATGCTTCTGCAGCCCTCCCAGAAAATGAGACCTGGGGAGGAAAGGGATATAAAGCTCTGATGAGAGCAGAGTGGAGGTACAGAAACATGAACTCTTTAGAAGGGCTGAGTACACATTTTGATTATGTTTTTACAAATCCCATATTAAAAGGAAATCCTAAGTGTATATACTATTCTATAGGAAATGCTAATGGTTTAGAAGATCAGGAAATTCTAAGGCAGAACATATCACTAGGACTATGGGGACCATTACATGTGCAAGGGAGTTCTCAACATAAAGCTTTCTAAAGGATAAAAGAAATATTCTCATATTCTGATGGAATCTTTAGAAGGTTTTTAACTCTCTCTTGGCTTAAACAGAAGAGTTTAGGCTAAGACATACAATTGCGCCTTTGTGACTTTTGGTTACCAGAGAATTACAGAATGGATGAGATTGGAAGTGGCCTCTGGAGGTCATCTTGTCTCCACTCTGGTTCTGGACACAAGGCCACCTACGTCAAGTTCCTCAGGACCATCTCCAGATGAGTTTTAAATATTGCAATGGTGAAGACTCCACAGACTGCCTGGACAACCTGCGCCAGTGCTTGGTCACCCTCATAACAAAAAAGTGTTTTGTGATGTTTAGAGGGAGCATCCTGTGTTTCAGTTTGTGCCCACTGTACCTTGTTCTGAACACCCCTAAAGAGTGCTTGGCTCCATCTGCTTTTCGCCCTCCTTATAAATATTTATGTACAATAGTAAGATCCCCTCCAAACCTTCTCTTTTCTGTGTTGAGCAGTCCCAGTTCTCCCAGCCTTTTCTCCTCTGTGTGGTGCTCCAGTCCCTTCATCATCTTAGTGGACTTCAGTGGACTCTCTCCAATGTGTCCATGTCTCTCTTCTGTTGGGGACCCAAAACTGGACCCAGAACTCCAGATGTGGTCTCCCCAGTGGTGAGTAGAGGGGAAGGATCCCCTCCCTCATCCTGCTGGCAACATTGCTCCTAATGCAGCCAAGGATGTCACTGGCCTTCATTGCTGCAAGGTCATGCTGCTGGCATACGCTCAAACTGATGTCCAACAGGATCCCAAGGGACTTTCTATCATGCTGCTTTCCAACAAGACCATGTTCAGCATTTACTGGTGCCTGGGTTCCTTTGTGGAATTTTATGAGGTTTGTGTCAGGTCATTTCTCCAGCCTGCCATTTCTCCAGGTCTGTCTGGAGATGGGAGCACGACCCTCTGGAGTATCGGTCCCTAGCCCCAGTTTTGAGTCACTGGCAAACCTGCAGACAGTACACTCTGCCTCGTCATCCAAATCATTGATGGAGATGTTAATCAGAATCAGACCCAGTACTGCCCCCTGGGCACACTGCTAGTTACTAGACTCCATGCAGCCTTTGTGCCAGAGGATCACCACCCTCTGGGCCCAGCTATCCAGACAGTTTTTGACCCAGCTCACTGTCTGCTCATCCAGGCCATACTCCAACAACTTCTCTATGAGGATCTTATGGGATTAAGCCTTCCCTGATAGCCTTAGGAAGGTCCAGGTAGACAATGCCCACTGCTTTTGTCTCATCTTCCAAGACAGTTCTTTCATCATAGAAGTTTTCAGGTTGGTCAGGCACCAGGTTGGAAATGTTTTGAACACTGAACTAGAAATGACTAAAGTAGAACAGATTTGCAGAAAGCATCTGGTTAATACTTCCTGCAAGTCAGTCTTTTATAGGCATCTAAGATTGCGCATTTAAATTAAGCAGTTTAAATTTTATCTTAAATGAAGCTGGAAGCAAATAGCAATTCAATATGTATGCCTGACTACTGCAGGCAACATCTTTACTTTTATGTTTAACAATCAGGGGAAGAAAAGAGCTGTTTAAGAAAAATCCCTCAATTTATGGTTTTCCTTATTAGCTCAGATCTGAAAATTATGCCTTTCTGTGTGCTATTAAGTGCTGATTCTTAAGTGTTAGAGGTCTACATGAGGTCTGACTTAATTATTTAGTATTCCATAAAGGCCTAGTTTCAGCTCCTCATAAGTCATTGGAAATGTTCCCTTGATCTCAGCGTGTAGGTCCCTCTGAGTGCTGCTCAGGCTGAACATTCAGCCTCTGGAAGGAATTGCTGCCTGCTGTGCATTGCTGGAGCTCTCTCAGCCACCCCCGTGAGCTGCCGCAGCCTCTCCAAAAGGAAAGATTGGTCCAGTGTGGAAATCAGAGGAGACCCATAGGGGAGGAATCTCTCCCACTATTATGGCCATATTTTTAAGTTGCCTTTCCACTTAGTAAATCTGTAGGCTGCAGGAACCTGCTTTTTTTGGTAGGACCTGTTTTCCAGCCTCTTCAGTTATACCCATCTCCTTTATCTATCAAAACCTTTAACCACCTGTCAGCAACCTTTGAGAAGGACTGTGAATAACACTCAAGCATCTGTTTATACTTCTCTGTGACCTTCTCCAGATAAAAGCCCTTTTCACATTGGAAGTATCTGCTGTGTCTTGGCTCTGTAGGACATCAGATCAGTGCTATGTTTCCTCTGTACTCAGGGCCTTCCTACTGACTCTTAAAGATCGTGAGGGTCTCCTCTAAGAAGAAAGAAGGGTAAAAAGGGATGGGCTTCAAAGTTTGAAGGGCAACTTAAATCTTCAAATATCTTCCATGTCCGGCTGACACTTTGCCTAGAACTGCAAGATAAACCAGTGGGACACAAATATGAGGGAGAAGACTATAGCAGATGGCAAAGCTCATTTTATTCCCATGAAAGAAAACCCAAAGATAAAGACCCAAACTATTTTAGACCTGTGTGATTATGTCTGTATACATATTGGATTACCTGTACAAATTATTTGTAGAGCTATAGTCAAAAATTTTTGAGTTTTTGAGATGAAAGGTTGAAGTTTTTTTGAACTGACAGTATGTTGTTTGGAGTTTCTGCAAAGTTGATTATATATGAGATAGTGTAAGTTCTACCAGTTTTGCATTTGTAATTTAGACACCAAAACATCAGACCAGAACCAAAAACTGCTTTGATATCTCTAAAAATTTTAGTTGCTTAATATATCTATTCTGGAAAGCACTTAATCGAGCACTTACATTTATGCACATTTAAGTCCTATTGATTTTAAAATGGAGTTTAAGCACACACCAAATGCTTCACTGATTTTTGATATGGAGGAACAAAAGAATTGCATAGTGGAGCAGATTAAAGGTCCGTCTAATAAAGTGTCCAATACCCATCAATGCCCAATAATGCATTTTACTTTTTACTGCTATACCATGAAGAAATTTCTTCCTGACCTCAGCAGGTAACCATGCCCTGAAGCATGAGAATTGATAGCCCTTGTAATTGTATTTATCTGGTGTCCTTGCAGATGTTCTTTTTATTTGCTGAACTACTTGAACATGGGGAGTGATCCTTCTCAATATCTAGACCAGTGAATATCATGGTTTAATTACACCTTTTGTAAACATTGCCTTTCATCCACTCACAATGTGTTGCTTTGTAATTTCATTCAATGGCCACCAATTTATTTTTTATTATCAAAATGTCTGACTAGTAGTGCTTTCTTGGCCTTCCTTTTATCATTTATACTCCTCCATACCTTTATGGTAGCTGCCTTTAGTTCTCAAGATATTACTTTCCTTCTTCTGAAGTGTCCTGAAGTGAACTACCTTACAGTCACATCACTGGCATAAATACCAGCTCAGGAGCAATGCGTGGAGAGGGAAACAGCAGGCCTTTGTTGTCAACTATTTTTCACTGTGTTATTGTGAGCAGGTGGCACAGAGTAATAAAAGGACAGTATTTCTTTCCTGTCTCTTTTTTTTTGTAAGTGTGGAGAATGACCATGTCTTCTTTGCCTGAGGCTGATTTCTGACATTCTCTCATATGTGTTATTACACATGTAGGTTCACTGAAGTCACTGGAGATCTCATCTTGTGGAAGCATCTAAAATTCTCTGTGAGAGGATTTTTGGATTTGGCCCCATAAGGGTTCATCATTTTATGAAGGTACAAAAAGACAGGAGGATAGGAGAGGAGAAAATCAGGTGATCAGATCCTGCAGTAACTTTTGAAATGGCTAAAATGCAACATGAGGCATTTCCAGTTCTTTACTCGCTTCCTTCAGTTTTTAAAACAGTGGATAATCTGTAAAATGAAACTGTTCTGTTTGATGCTGGTACTGTGATAACTCAGGCGGTTACCAGTACCCCTGTGGGTCTCAGGGGAATGATTGGGGTACAGAAATACCAACAGCTGGAGAACTTGCTTTGAAAAAGCTCCTGTACTGGAAGGAGCTGCTCACATGCCAAGAAAGGAGACAAGCTGATGCTGCTTGGGGAGGAGCTGGGTCAGAGCAGGGATTGCTAATGAAGTCTGGTCAAGGTCACTTGATGCAAAAAAGTCTCTTCATACTCAAGGGGTGTTATCTAGTGAATGAGCCCAAGAGAGGAATGGGCTGAGACACTGGGAGACAGGTCTGAGGAAAAACCACCAAGACCCAGGCATAAAACAGATGGGAAAGGAAAAGTGCAGATGCCAGTGGGGCTACTAGGTTACAGGTCAAGCCAACAGGGAAGAAACTGACTCAGAAAAGAGAAAGGAAAAGCATTTAAAAGCTATGTCCAATATGACCAAATTAAATAATGTTAAGCATTTCTAATCTTCCTTTCAATGGAAACTCTCCAAGGCTTCCCTGGCCTCTGTAGGCAATCACTTTAGGCTCTGAAGCATGAGATATGATTACCATTATAATTATCTTAGCTTGCATAGATACAAATGTTACTAATGGTCATGAAATTATCCAGTGTGGGCTCTTTTTTCCCTTTCCTTTTAGATAGTCTTTGCATTAGTGCCCTTAGCTTCCTAGGACTGTGAATTTGTAAAGAGGAGTACACACTGCACAAGTCAGACAACTCCTCGGATTTGTTCTAAATATACAGCCTTTTACAATGCCTGGCCAACAGCTTCCCTTGGGTTTCTAAAGGATTTGGAATAATGAAAAGTGAATTGGGAAATGAACTATTGTTAAGGGTGAATTTTATCAGATCGTTTTATGGAAATGGTGATTATTTATATATACTGTAATTGTAACATGATTCACTAAATATATTTGAGCACTAAATGTACTGCTTATTAATTTACATTTTAAGAGTCCCCTTGTTCTTGCACTGTGTGACAATATGAAAAGCACATACTGATTAGTTTTCACTGTTTCTCATATAATTATGAATACCTCAGTCAAGTCTCTTCTAACTCCTTTCTTCTTCCAGGCAAAATAGAATAGGGTCCTTTAAATTTACAGGTTTGACTTTTCACAAGTAGATAAGTTTGCCTCATTATCTGAAATATTACCCTGTACTTTCCTAAATTGTTACTGGAAATTTTAACTCACTGTTAAACTCCACAGGCTTGCTTTGATACTCAGGGCACCCACACAGGATCAGTGGCCACTAAGGCCTGTATGGGGTAATTATCACAATGCCACCTTACTCCTCACTTCACTGCACAGGTCTCTGGTACAAGAAGATACACAGCCTGGGGAAACAGCCCAGATGAAGCCAAGGATTTTCTTTAAATTATTTTGATGAGTTTTCACCATGAGATTTTACTAGTTGCTGAGCGTTCATATTAAAGTAGAAGGTTTGCACCTTCTCATGCCCCTTTCACGTAAACACCAGTTGTGTTCTATAAACTTAGCCATTGTTTTCACATTCCTTGCTGGAATAGACAAGACTGTGTGCCAGTCCCATTGACCAATGTGGTTGAGAGGTGGGAATGTCACTCTCCAATCCACGGTCACCTTGCTAGAAGTATATAATAGGAAGTAATAAAGCAGAGGATTCTCCCTGCTGCTCTCTGATCTCCCCAAACTCCGGGCTCCGTGTGTCTTTTTCTGGTGAGGCTCACAGCAACAATGAGTGATAAGCTTAAATGAAAAAAGGCTTAAATGCATCGAAAGAAGACTTAAATGACTCCACAAAAATGGCCAGCAAGCTTTTAGTGAGCAGTCCTTTGGGGGAGGGACTGTCTTTTAGTCAGTGCTCCTATGGTTGAGGAGCACTGTTATGTTAGTGCTGCTCATACCACCACAAATACCATGCTCTGAGACTAGCAGGATTAGTAAAGTCTGCCTTAATACCCCTGCCCCTATACAAGCCTCCAACTCTCTGTCCTCTCGATTTCTGTACAATGTTATTGCTTACAGGGCTTTTCATAGCATGCCCACTTCCTTGGCTGCATCATAGGACCACGGAGCTCACTCTGAAACCTTTCCTTCCATGCTGACACTGATTTGGATCTCTTTTCTCTATCCAGACTTGATTCTTACAAGGCATAGGGGTTTCAAATCTCTGAAACCTCCTCAAAAACTGTCTGAAAATAGGCAATGACTTTAGGTGGTGGGAAAGCAGCAGGCAGAAGAACGATTTCATAAGGCTTATTTCCTCAGGAAATGAGGGTAATAAATAAATAGTCAAGAGTCAGGCTGCAGGTATCTGTGATAATGATAAGAAGCTTAATATGTTTGGGTTTTTTTCCCATAGTAGCACTCATTGTAAGACCCTTGGTTTGGCCTTCTCAGATAGCTGGAAGTATTTAATAAATCTATGATAAGAATAGGGAGTTATCCTGGTTTGGATTTCTGCTTGCTACTTCCATGCCCTTTCCCTCTTCCTGTAGCAAGAAGTTTGGTTCTGGAGAGGGGAAATAAACAGGGTATGTGTGCCCAGCAGGGAGGAAAGATCAATGTTCTTTCACATAGCTGTGATTCACAATGTGGGTCATGAAGGCCAGATGCTGGATCAACAATCTTTCTTTCTCAGCAGAGACTTATTCTATTTGGTCCATCAGATACTCTTGGCTGATAATGAGAAAGTATTATCACTTGCATAATACAGCAGATTTCTGCTGAGCAAAGTCCACTATTGGTTTAGAGAAAGTGCTGCAGGTGGGAATGGGCCCAGATGGGGAACCAGATATGATGTCCAGCTGGACAGATGGAGACCCTGCTTTTGGCCCCTTTGTCCTTGTTTCAGCCACCCCTGCAAGTGCCTATGTGGACAGAGAAGTTCAGTTTCCATCATGATATTCATTAAAGCTGGAATTCCAACTGTAGCAAATAGGATGTGGAGGGCTAAAGTTACATCAGTGTCAGCCACCTGTGCCTGTTAAATAGGTCTTGCTGCTTTCCTCCTCCCTTCTGCTAACCCTTTCACAAGACAGGCTCTGTGCCTGTGTGTGTGTGTGTGCACAAGAGAGATGGACACCTTGAGCTGGACTCTTCCCTGCTGCTGACACCACACTTCCACCTCAGCAAGATGCTGCCCTGGCAGGAGCTGCCAGCCTCCCAGCAAAGCATCATCTGTCAGGTGGAGCATTAAGCTGCTCTCTATGGAAGCCAAGCCCATTAAAATACAATCCATCTCAGGGGTATAGTGGGAGATGCATTGACCAGTCTCAACATAAAGAATAGGAGCAGACTTCCTGTGCTCAGCATTTCCACCTGAAAACAAGCTTGGTAAATGATTTGTATGCTCCTTACTTGTCCCCACAGGCCTCCCAGGCTGGTGTGTTTACTGTAACTCCTTGCTGCATCCTTAGTCAATTTTTTCACTTGTTATGAAAGAAATAAAAGTTTACCAAACAGACTAATAATTCTGATTAACTATAAATGGCTGGATGTCAGGGATGTCCCTGTGGTGCAATTATCCACTCCCTCTTTGCTGTGGCAGAAGCGCATCTCTTTAAAGTATCTGTCAGATGCTTCTGCTGCAGTAATTTAGTGTTCTGCAGGCAGAACCCATGGCTTGGCCTCACCCACCTCCATGCAACCTACTGTAGTGATCCACCTCACAGCTGGGATCTTAGGGCAAAGCATTATAAGCTATCTCCCCACATTGTTTGGTGAACAAACCAGCAGTCCCTCCACTGGATTAAACTCAGAAAGACCTCCCTGAAGCTGTTGAGTCTCATAAAGCCCAGGATATGTACATAGAGCCACAGCAGCTATGTTTCAGCACTTGAATTTTTAATGATGCTGCTCTGCTGGAGTGGTGCTGCTTGCGGCTCTCGCTGTGCCCCTGGTCAGCAATTCTCCTGCAAGCCAAAGGGTTTACAAGCACTAGGTAACCACAACCTGGCTCCCAGCCTCCACTGCTCTATCTCAAGTACTCATTCTCTCTATTAAGAGCTTCACTGTCTTTTTTACCACACAAAGGCAGCTGTGCTGGCTCTTCCATCCTATCTGATGCATCACTAACAAATCTTCAGGAGAAATTGTTACTGATCTCTCTGCTATAGTAAAAGCTTCATTTGAGCAACAACTTCTCTTCCTGCTCAGATCCTTCTTTTTCATTTCTTATCTTTCACAGAAGGCCATTTCTAAAGGAAATTAATCTCAGGAATCTTCTCCACCCCCTCCTCAGACCAGAATGTTCAGCCCAGCCCTTATCCCTGGGTTACAGGATACTCAAGAATTATACTCCCTCATAACTACTTCTTGTTTTGCTTCCTTTATTAGGACACACATTTAAATATTCACCATAAAAAGATAAGTCTCTGTTGTGGAAGCCAGGAGCAATTGGAGTTTCAGTTTCTGCTTCAGTGAGTTTTTACACAAAGCTCAGGTGAGAAAAAGAAAACAAAACACAGTATAAGCCTGAAAAGCATAAAAATAGCCCATATATAGGAGCAATCATCACTCCTTATGCTCAACCATATAAATGTGCATGCTGTCTCTGTCACAAACCTACTGAATTAATATCAGTAAAAGTGGTCACAGAACCAAAATTCAGCATTTGACTTTTTCCATTCTCCCAAAGAAAATGTTTTGAGTTACCTGGGGGCTTTTAGTAAAACTCTCCATTAAAAGGTTTTATGCAAATTCAGGAGCAGAGATTCTCTTCCTTCCCCCAAAATGCTTATTCAAGCATTTAATTTGAAGAAATTTTAATCTTTATTTTGTTCTTAATTCAAGTTTAGTACATTTTAACAAAAATCCTTTTGTCTAATTATTCAGAAAAGTAGGCCGTGTTTCTTCTTAAAAATCCCACAGACCTCAAATTAACTCTGGAGTGTTGTAGGAGGTTAAATTTAATACCATTCCCCTGACTTGCATCAATTGGCAATGCAGTTATTTCTGCTATACATTTTCCTTCTTTCCAATGTCATTATTATTTGGTTTTTTTTGACATGTGGGAGGATCTATCCATCCTACCTAATTTTGAACTGGGATTCTGCTGTGCTAAGTGTTGCACAAACACAAAAGAAACCCATGGCTCTTTCCGTGAGCATGCAGGGTCGTGAGACAGTGATGAGGAGCTCAGTAACCACGGTCAGAGCACACGCAGCAGCTGCTCGGCCACACTCAAGGTTTTTGGGGGGTGTCAACAGCTTTGATGGCCTTAATGTGACTTTGGAGGAAAATAATACAAAGGTAATTGTGGGTTTTAATGGGATCCTATTGAAAGGTGAAGGTGCCATGCAGTGTAAAAAGTGCCAAGGTGTTTATCAGAAATAGTAACATAAGCAGAAAAAGCCCAGTGTCACTGAAATAGCAGAGACTATTACCGTGCTGCTCATTTCACTTTAACTCTGCTACTGCTGAAGGAAATGTTGTTCTTCTGATTAGCTCAGACACATTGTAATTATTTCAAGAGTTGCCATAAGGATGCAACATCAGCACATTATGAATCTGACACATTATCCGAACCAGTAGGGATAAGATAAATTTCAATATCTAGAGGTCAAAATCACTACTAGTAGTAACAGCTGAAGCTTTCTCTGCATCAGAGAGTCAGCACAGGCTCAGCAAAATCCCAGTTAAACCTTTGGATTATAGAGATGATGTGTAACTAGGAAGTGTAGTCGTGCTCTAGATAATTTTCATGCAAGTGTGTATAATTCTGAAGATATTAGCTCTCTGGGCTCCCAGTGCCCCAACATGTACTCTGCTTTCCTTGCTGATAAGCTGAGAAGCTACTCTGATACTGTAGACAGCAGAACGGCTGTATTTATATCCTGCTGGAGTAGTACTTCAGGGGTTGTGGGAATGCCTGCAAAATGTGCAGGTCAGCATTTCACAATAATGAGTAGATGAAAACTGTAAACCACCTCCCACACTCAACTTATGAGATCTGCCCTCCACAAGCGTTAATAGTCAGCTTTGTTAAAACACAAAACAAAGCAAAAAACCACCAAAGAAAAACAAAGTGGAAGGAGTTTTTCACTTCACAGCTATATGAGTGCAACCCACTGATGCTTTCCCAAATTTGAAAAGGATGCTAAAGATCAAGGGAGCAGATTGGAACAAATATGTGCTGGGATATTTAACAACCCTCCGTTCAAAGAACATGAGGAATAAACAGCAAAATAGTAACACAATGGATAAAGTCAATCCTGACCTTTTTGGAATTGAGACTGGTAATTTATTTGAGTATGCATGAAAATTCCACTAGACACCCTGTGCTGGACAATGCTCTGCAACAACAGACCTATGAGATCCTTTGCTCTTCTTCTACACTTGTGCTCCTAGCCATGGATTCTTCCTAAGCTGGAGAAGCAGTTGGCAATGGAAAGTCCTTGCTGATGCTCAGAAGACACTTGGAGTGTTAGTGTTTCAACTGATCCCAACAGGATGTTCCAAATCTAGACTACCACCAAAAATCAAAAACTAAAAAGGCAGTCAAACAAAATCAAAACACAAACAAAACAAAACCAACAAACCCCCCCGCCCCCCCCCCCCAAAAAAAAAAAATTAAAAATAATATATAGCTATACTCACTTTGTAAGGCAAAGTAATCTGTGTCAAGCAATACTCCCAAAAGATATGCTAAAACAAGAGGAAACACTCAGGACCTACATGTGCTGCCTTCATTCTGGTGAATGATGCTCAGTCTGTTTGTTTATTTATTCTCCTGATTTATAGATAATCTAGTGCCATGGCAGCAGGGTGTTTATTTACACATACAAGAACATAAATTCTGATAAATTCCATAAAAGCTGGAGAACAAACAAAGCTTAAGAAAAAACCCCAAACCTCTAGCTAATACTAAACATCTTGAGTTGTGTTCTGAATTACTACACATAGCCTATTGTGAGCTCCAGGGTTTTTAACAGAAATGATTGATAAAAACAAAGCACTACAATAATTTTTGAAGGCTTTGAAATGAAGGTCAATGGACAATTTCTCGAAAGCATGTATGTGATTTAGAAAATAAAGTCTTATTTTGGAAGACACCTGAGTACAGAATATTATCAGCATTTAGCATCTCATTCTAGCGAAAACACTGAAGATTAAATACTTCTCATCTCAGGGGGTCTGGGTGTATAAAGGTCTTGTGGCCTTTCAAAGTACTCTAGTTTTAAGACTTTAGGTCTAAATTAGTTTTATAATTAAGTTTTATGTTCCTCAATCATTTGGGTTGTGTAAAACTCTATTGGAAAACCTAAATGCCTTTACAAATCTGAACCTTGGGAAATTAATGTCTCTTGACACTGAATGAGACTGCAGGTCTTCAGGCTACTGAGACTGAAGCAAATCAAGTGCTTCAGCTCTGCTAAGGGCCTCAGGACCATTCATCCAAGAAAGAAATTTTCAAAGGCACAGAGAATTCCAAGATCCTCAGTGTTGTCTGATACGGGTTAAGAGGTGAATTTCAAATAAAGTATATCAATATGAAATTTCGCTTTCTTAAAGGAGGCAGAGGCTTCCAAATCAGACAAATCGTGTTCCAACTTCAGTCTGTTGTTAAGGAAGACTTTTAACTGTGAGTTTACTCATCCCTCAGTAAAGTTACAGGAGAGTTTTCTTCAAGTCTCTTGGAGTATAGAATAGTTCTATGACAACTTGCAGGAAAGGAGGAAATCTATTGCAGTACTTTGCTACCCTTACTGCTAAAATTTCTCTAATGCCATCTTGCTTTCAGTTTTTCCCCATTATTTCTGACCTTATCCACCATGGACATGGACAAAACTTGATTCTTTCCTTTGCAGCAGTTTAATATTTATGTCAAGAGACAGTTATGCTTCTGTTAATTTCTCTCTTCTTTACAATAAATAAATCAAATTTCAATATATCCTTGAAGAAATTCAACTTTTCACCTTCTCTGCACCTCAGATGATGGATACAAATCAGTTATAACAGGTATTACAGGTCGATGTCCTCTTCACTGGCTTGGGTTAACAACAACGTCCCTCAAAAAATGCAGTAGAAAACTGAAATGCAGACTGAGTGACACTCCATGGCAGAGGTAGAGCATTATTGATCCTTTAGGCTGCTCTGCATGCCCAACCAGGCAGCAGCACTTTTGGTAAACTTGCAAGTAGGGTGAACCTGCAAGGCCTAATATTTATGTAAAGGGAACAAAGATAAGCAATGGATTTAATTTTTTCTCTGAGACTACAGAAGTGTGGGAGGTTGTTCCCAGTTTCTTCACAAGCTGAACCTTGCTGACTTAAAAAACAGTGTGTCTGATTCCATGAGTATCATTATCAGACTTCTCGTGTCAGAAGGGATGGAACTGAGTCAAATCAGCTCTCACTATACAAGAGAGATGCAGTATGCAAACCTTCAGGCAGGGTTTTGGTGAGGGCTCTGCACTGTGATCTTGTGCTCAGTCAAGTTAAGGATGAACAGCTGATACTACTGGCTGTGGGCAGGATGACGTAGTCAGCAACAACCCCAGTAATCTTGGAAACGTGATTTAGTTTCAGCTTTCTGATAAGGAGGGAAGTATACTTGAATGAAGTGTCTAAGAGATGTGCTAGCTTTGAACCTGTTCTAATCAAACAATGGATGAAGAAGAAAAAAAATATTCATCATCATTTCAGAAAAGATGTGGATAGGAAGAGGAGAATTAATGTATTGCTTGAAATATAGATTCAAAGTTTTTAAAGCATGTATATGACTTAAAGAGAAAATACTATGTTCTGTGGTTATGATACATTTGAACAGGGAACATAATATGTTATATGCTTTGCATTAAACTCTTATTTTCCCTAATAAATACGTAATGCTTATGTAAAGTATTATAGCACAAAAATATATTTATTGTTAATGGGGATGCTGTTTGTATTAGGAACAAAATTACTGCTTCTAAGCTGCCATTCAGTGAAGGTTATCAAATCTACACATAGTCTATGGTCCTGGAGATTTTCTAAAAGGACTGTTGGAATTTGGCACCTAGGGTGGTACACATAGCTGCTGCTCTTGAGGTTGGCTCACAGAAACTCTGAGTGAAGTGGAAGGATTATTTCATGGACTTAGCAAAGGATTCTTTTGTTTATACAGCTCAGCAGGATATTTGCTTTCTCCACAACAGCAGGACAATGTGGATTCATGTTCAGCTCATGATCTGCTGTAAGTTCCACCTCCTTTCCTACAGAGTTGTTAGATTTCTCTGTTCTGTATTCATTCATATTCCACACATGGCTGTTCATTTCCATGTTGTTTCCTCCCACATATCCTGTTCTTGTTCTTTTGTGATTTTGCTATATGTTGACTAATCTATTGGATACTGTGCCTTCCTTGCAAAATGCAGCAGGGTACTGTAAAGAACTGTGGAGTTCTCAGGTATCATCAAATTGTTTTCCTCCTCCTGCCCTAAAAATAGATTGTCTTATTTGGCAGAAGTGGGATCAGGAGAGAAGAGATGTCTTCCTTTATTATCAGGATTGGAGTACATCTGGGCCTTAGGAAAGTCCACAGAAGAGGCTGGGGATAGGAAGAATTACAAAGATATTTATGTTCACATGTGATGTGGGCAGAGCCAAGACACGAGGATGTTTCCAACAGCAATGGCTGTTGCCTGTGGCTTCCCTGTTTGTGTTAGCACACAGTCTAGAGATCTGCAAATCTGATCTGGCCATATCTGGTGCCTTTTTAACCAGATAGCTTTGTAATTTACCTGCCCACAAGACAGAGCATCTGCTACCACAACAGAAAGCACTAGGGAGAAATATATTAAAAAAAAAAATAAAAAAAAGAAATCTCCCAACAGCCCCTCAACCTTAGAATTTTCCGAGGAGCACTGGAAAGGGTTTGAGGCCTCTCACCCCCTCTGACCATTCCATCCTAACTATTTCCTTGTTTTTCAGTTCACTTATTTACAGTTTTTCAGACTCAGAAGGTACTCGTTATGCAAATATAGAAAATCACACTGTCAGATGGGTTGGCATCAAAAAATGACCCAGAAAGACAAACATCCAAGTGTCTTGAGATGGCACTGAGATGGAAAGGGGTTATAAATAAGAAAACTGGTGAGAGTGGCTTATTAAGAATTCTGTCCTGTGCTTCTGTGTAGAGGGATCATATTCTTGGCACTGAGAGGATGGCCTGCCTGCTGCTGCACCTCTTCACTGAATGCATGATCACTTCTGCAAAGACGCGCAGCGCTGCAAGCGCTCAGTGCCATGATGCCATCCACACTGCCTGTGCTTCTGAGATGTAGCAGATTATGGGCTCACCACTGGTGCTAAAACCACCTGCAAATATTTTTTCTTTTTAAGAAAACTTTTTAAGTTTTATCTCAGAGCAAGCAGAATTACAGAGTTACATTGCAGAGTTAAACCTGTGTCGTTTTAGAAAAGAAAAAACATTTCCAAACAAGAGAATATTTGCAGGGGGACAAAAAGTCAAGAGTTTGGTTCACAAATGGCCAAAACACACTGCTTCAACTTCCCACTTCTGTGTTCATTTTCTCAAGTTAATTGGTGGACGGTGAAGTCAACCAAATCAAATCGACAGGGAAAAAAAAGAGATAGTACAAATAAAAAATATTTCTGTCCCACTCCAAATGTAAGAAGATATTTTCTACTTATAAACTGCTTAGCTTGGGGCAAACAGCAGTTTCCTGGCAGGCCCATCTCACCCCAAGTGTTTTACTCCCAAGGTACCATTTTGCCTTTCTCTGATACTCTCAAATATCTCTCTTGAGGCAAAATTTCAGAGTAGATACAATCCTAAACCACCATAGGTCTTATAGTTTTCTTTATATCTGTCCCTTTTTACTTATTTTTCTTCCACTGCATCTATTTCCTACCTACATACATTTTTTCACACATTGCAAAAACTCTTTCCTTCTGTATCTGCTCCTTTTTATTTTTCCCTGTCCCTCTTTCCTACAATCCTGGTGTTTTGTACAAGCAAGTCTGAGTACTACAGCCTTTAATGGTGCAGTAGTTCTGCTCTCTCTTAAGTTCTTTCAGCAGCTCACTGCAAAACAGTGAGGGTGATAAACAGCCTCACCACCTTTTTAAACAACGGCAGAAGTATTTCTGTCTCCTTACTGGGGGTACTGCAACTGCTGTATCACAGAATCACATTTATTAGCCATGGTTACCCTGTGACTGATTTATCAAAGAGGTCTGTGTCATTTGCCATTGTTCCCAAGTGATGCATTTCTTTTTCATAGGAGATATTCCTCAATGATACTAAGTTAGGAAATATTGTCAATATGCAGGAGAAGAAAGCAATGCTACAGGGACAAGTGGCTATCATTAAGGACTGAAATAGCAGAAACAGGATGACAGTCACTACCTTAAACTACACCATCATGAGCTTGGGGACTAATAAGAATTTCTGCTTCAGAGAGGAGTTTGTCAATTGGAAACAAAGCATTAAAGGCAACCTGAAATGAAATTTTTCATTAAAGAAAAAGGAACATATTTTTCTCTGGAAAAGATTGTTTATAAGAAAGAAATTAGCTTGATGACTTGTATTTCTTGTTAAGAGGATTTGATTAACACTGATTCTTTATGCAAATATTCCGAGTGCAGTGAAAATAGTGCTTTCCATCAAAACTTTTCAATGTTAAAGTTACCCCTCTCTATATGTACCTACTACTTAAAGCTCATTTTTTAACAGACTGGAAGAAGTCATGACATCATTAAATCAACTATTTATCTCATTTTATAGGAGAAGGGGCAAAATACCTTTTCTAACTGTCAGTAAGTTTCTGGCCACAAAGAACATGATAATGGGCCATGGAAGGCTCCCACAAAAGCTTATCAAAGAATTCTGTTATAACTTCAAGGCCAGAGAGTAGTGGATTTAGCAAAACTGACCCTGAGTACAGACAGCCGACCCCAAGGAGGGTTTGAGATGAGCTCCGTGCAATAGCAGCTTTTTCCATTTCCACCACACAGATGCTCATTTCTCTCTTACATTCTCAAAATCCTGTTTTTTTCTTAACCTTTAAATTTTTTCTATCTTTTTTTTTTTTTCCTCTGAGGTTGTGTCTGCATATGTGCATCTCACCCTTTTCCTTAAAATCCTCTTAGTTTTCATTCCTTTTGCCAAATAAAAGAGCATTATGTCCAGGGGAACAGAAGAGGGTAGTCTCTGTGGCTGTTCTGTGAAGCAGCCCACGGGAGATGGGTCAGTTCCACTGATCTTGCAAGCTGCACTGAATTTTTCAAGTCCTGACACACATTATGGCTCATGGAGGGCCGGGGGAGTAGAAGGGTACATCAAAAACAGCTCAGATGTGGGTGGTTCACAGGGCACCTCGCCATTTCTTTGTGGGTAGTGAACTGGATCCCAGGTAGACCAGTGATAGTGGCTTCATTTCCCTGTGCTCCTTTCAGATAAGCCACTAGCCAGATTCCATAGTTCTCCCTTCTGTCTCTCCCTGTAAGTCGTCATATATCTCTGTGAAGACCTGTCTGAACTACTTGGGAACAGCACATTGCTCAAGGTCAACCAATTCACCATGCTTGACTGATACTGGTCAGCAGCTCTTTGAACTTTAAGGTTAGAGGAGGAAATTTTGGAGTGGAAATGTCACAGATGGATGAGACCCTGAACAGTTAAAATCTGTCTTTGAGTAAAAGATACTATTTGCATCCTCCTGTGAACTCTTCAGTCCTTATTGAATTTTCTCCCTTGAGGCTCTTTCACTTTGGTGTTGAATTCCAGAAATTCAATAGGCAAGCCACTCCCATTAATATACTGTCTCTCTCCTTAACTGTGTTTCCTACACATCGCTATAAATAGATTTAGGCACTACACTTTCACTGTGTTCTTTAAAGCTGTGAAATTCTGTTACCATAGAGATTTTTTAAAAAAAATATTTAGCCATGAAAGTACAATATTAGACTGTAGGTTCTTTGGGCAGGGAATTCCTTTCTGTCTGTGTATTGCCCTTTGCCAGACTTATTATAAAGAATAGATACTCTACAGGTAGATGTGTTTTACAAGCTTTTTCACAGATATGAATCTTTTCTAACCTCTGAGCTTCTTTTTTGCTAAGGTAAATGAATCCTTTCTGTATGTAATGGATAAACAGGTGGTTAGCTTTGCATCTTTGTTTTTTCATCAGGCCCTTATCCTGTTGGAAGAACTGAGCCTTTGCCTGCATGGAACTTTTCTTTGCTTCTGTGAGAATTAGGTCCAGAAGAACCCATTTTGCTTCCACTTAGCACCAGTCTAATCTGAACGATGTAGGGATTTGCATACATTTACCCCTGATGCTGTGAAAACCACTGCTATCATCTGCCTCTGGTATGGCAGGTCTCAAGGGAACTGCAAGATGTCTGCATTATTAGGACTAAATTAAACATCGACTTCAATTGCTTCATCTTAATAAACCCTCTACTAAGCACAAGAAAAGCCTTTATCCAGCTTGAGTTTGCCCTTAACTTCTGGAAGCAAAAGGAATAACTATGTTCACCCCTATTTTACCCCCCTCCCTTTGAGGAGATGCTGGGAGGGTATCTACATAAGCTTTCAGACAACTCAGAAGTCAAATGAATCATTCTGTGGGCGTAAAGTTGGAAATCATCTTGTGTTTTAGAAGAAAATGTAATCGACAGGGTTTTAAACAAAGGAGACGCCACAGAAGCAAAGCTTGTCACACCATGTCAGCATCTAACTGGTCTCATGTGTTGTGACTTAAAACGCTCTGAGGCTCGAGCACTGGATAGGGAAAGGACAAGTGAAAGAGTAACTCTGCTGCTCCGCTAAGATCAGTGACTTTAATGAAGCATTTTGGTGAAAGGGATGGATCTGTTGAAAGGGAAATGTGTTGGATGTGCAATACCTAGGCTTAGTGGGATTGGTGGCAGCTACATTTTTTCACAGCTGGAAAAGTATTTAAATCCTGAACAAGTTCAGAAAGCACGAGGGACTGACTTGCTTTCCCCTAGCTCCAATTACAGCTCTCCTGCCATGGCAGAGCTGGGTATATGTGGCCTTCTCTGGCTCTAGAGAAGCCTTGAGTTGTTTTAACTGGAGAGTCTTTAGGTTGCATCATGAATTAGTGGTTTAGGTTGCTCAGAGAATCACCAGCAAAGGTTTCAGCAAAAGCAAGTTTAATATGAAAGTTAAAGCACAACAAAGTTGTCTTGATTTGAGTTCCAAGGGTTTCACTTAGGACCACTATTTATAGGTTTGCCAGAGAATTTCCTTTAGTTGTAGGAATTTTCCATCCTGGTCACAAGTCAGGCCAGTAACTTTCTTTGAAAGTTCAGAATTGTTGTTCACTTGCATTGTTACTCAGGCAAGAAAAATAAGTTTCCAAGGCTGTTTGTTAAAAAACGAGAGCTCGTGAGATAGCCCAAGTTCCTGGGAATAGACACTGTTTCTGATAAGCTCAAGAGGAGCTTGGCCCAAGTGCTGTTGTTCAAGGCCGAGGTCTAAGGAACATTTCTGAAGTTGTAATGTAGTGTGGGGGAGGCACCACTACAGGTTGTGACTGACATTTATCAGCAGATCCATCTACTGAAATGTTACATTTTTTCACAAAAAAGATTAAACAGAGGCAGTGACAGCATGCACAGCTCTGCTGTGCCCTGGCAAAGGACTCTGCAGCAGCCTTTGCTCGGAGGATGAGAACTGGCTGTGAATGTGCAGATTAGGGCTCTATACATAAATAAACTGAGGGACACAGAGGTTAAGACTTGTGGGGTAGTAAGGAAGATTGCTTGAGAGGTAGGCACAGGACTGAGACCTGGCTTCTCAACACATTGGAGTCCTTCCAGTGAAAAGCAAGAGATGGATTGTCTGAATTCCCTCCTGGAGGTACTGTCTTGCTAGTCATTGATTACAGAGTGATTTTAAGGAATAATATTCCAGGCTTTAGGGAGCACAGTCAGGCATCTAACTATCAGCTGGATGAATCTGTGCCTGGGAGGGAAGAAGAGCATCAGTCCAATCTTACCCTTCTGTCTCCCTATTTGCCTGTTTTACAAGGAACCAATTTTAGTTGTTCTGCACTTCAAAATAATAAAAAGTGATGTGCTTTTTCTGTCTGCTTTAGGTGTTCCTTTTCCTTCCCCTTGCTTTTTTCCCTTCTTTATATCTCTTGCCATTATATGCTATACAATTTCTTTCATATTCTACTGGTCTTGTATTTAATCTGATTTCCCTGTAATACAAAATTGTTTGGACACATTTTTCTCAACATCCTACATCTAGCAAGCTGTCTAGTTGGGCTGCCTTTTGCTTGTCTGCTGCACTTTCTATTTCCATCTCTCTTTTGCTGCTCTATTGTCTATTGTCTTTGTTTACTTTATTTACTCTACTTCACCAGTTTCACTGCTCCTCAGTTCAGACCTACACCTCAAATGAAAAAAAAAATCCCTTTTCTTGATTGGGATCTTACATGTATATAAATGCATGCAAGAAAGGGTGAGGGGCAATTTTACAAAATCACACACCCAAGACCTTTCAGCTGAGATGACTCACTCTGCTTCCAGCTTCAGAGAAATGAATGTGATGGACATTTTCATTACAACACTTTACTCCTTTCCCCCAAGTCCAGAGGGCACCCCGGGAAACCTGGCAAATGATGTTAAGGTCTCCTGAAAGATGTGAGCCACTCAGCAGGAACAGATGGCATTTCCCACAGTCAGGAATCAGTATTAAGGAGAGCAGAACAATCACCTCTCCATAAGCCTGCCATCCCAAGGTGACAGTGTGACTGCAGGACCACTGGATATGGTTAGTTCCTGTGACTGAACCCAAGACTTAGCTGACATATGGACAGGAGAGAGTAAAATGCGAGTCTTCACTCCCAGGTGAAGAGATAGGTTCTGGTTTCTTGAGGACAAGTGTGCCGCAAGCTCCATCTGGTTCTGTAATAAAGAATTAATTATTAAAATAAATAAAATATTGATGAGATGTTCCATAAAACAGAGGGCCTTTAAAGTATTGATTAAGAATTGAGAAAGTCATAATGGGTTTTATCTGCAGAAATAATTGGGAAATAATTTTTGTGTAGTACCTCTCTTCATGGAGCAAGTAAAAGGCAATATTTAATCCCTGGACTTGACTGTCAGCTGTATAGTTTATACACCATCCAAACACAAATTTTTACAAGGTCATTGTCTTATCCACCCAAGGGCCCTGTGGCACCTCATACAAACTAATAAAATTTCACAATAGCATTAAGAAACAACCAATCATCACTATAGTAAGGACAGGATCAAGTAGGAAGATCAGCTCTCCACATTCTGCAGTGTATGTTTCACCTGACAGCTTTCAAAACCACGTGAAATCAAGAAAAATGTGTAAAGGCAAAAATACTGAACTCTTAAACAGTTAAAAGTAACTAAACACTTCTTCCTCAACTAAAGGATAGATACCTATTATTAGTTTTAGATTAGAAAGGTATGACCTATTCTAAATTGGTTTTCAGAGTCAGCTGAAATAGCATGCTTAGTAATAACTGTAAAATTGCCAAATGTACACGATGATTTTGGCATTCATGCAAACCTTGTAATCTGCTCCTAGTGGGAATCTCATCAGGCTGGTATGTTTAGCTACTTGCAAACTGACATCATGTGCTTCCCTCAGCTGGGATAGAACTTCTCTGGAGCTTACGTTGCTATGACTTTGTCTCACAGGAAAGCACCACATTCTCTGGCTCCACACCTGCACAAACCCTTTCCCAGACTCCCATCATGCAGGCAACTTGTTCCCAGGCTCAGCTACTCTGGAGAGATTGCAGTGAAAATTAGTTGTGGGTAGACCCAGTCCTTCCAGCTGTCTTTTAGCCCCTTCTAAAGACAGAAAGGGTCTCTCTATCACTTTTGGAGAAAGGCACCTTCAGGGAGTGAGTCAGCGTTACCTAAGATTTAAATCAAAAGCTTGGCACTTCTAGAGGGTGAATCAGACCTTAGGTGGGTTGAATCATTCCCTGCAGCTGTCTATCAATCTGACCAGCTGGCTAAGTCTCCCAGCTATGGTGCCTCTGAACTGCCTCCAGACTGGCTTCTTTTGAGCTTGGCTAGACCCACAGTTAAATCTTCGCCTATAAAATCCCGCATTTCTCCTTTCTGTCTCTCACCCAAAGTGGTCTGCCTGTGAAGCACTTGACTTTGTATATCCCACCATGAATTCCTGATTCTTTACTTTTACTGCTGGGATTTTCCAGCTGCCTTATTCACCTGCAGAGCCATGAAGGAACTAGTTCTTCCAGTGGGTTTCAGTCAAATAATTCTCTTCAGGTAATCCCAGTTGAATAGGTTAATAACACACTCTACCTACCTGGTAGATCCATGGCAGGCCCTGCCAATTCTTGGTATCTTTTTACATATTGTGGTGATTCCCAAAACAGCAGTCTTTTACTATGACCCACAAAATAAGCAGAGGCCCAACCCATGACTGATTTAAAATTGACTTTCTATGAACCTTATGTCACTGCTTTCATTTATAACATGTCAGAATTTACTTCACCTCTTCTCTTCATAATTCATTAAGTCCTGTTTGGATTACTATCTAGAAATCTATTAGAACATCTGTAAATAGTGGCATTAAACACCCTCTCTNCCCCCCCCCCTCCACACACACACCATGATCAAGGTCTCAGATTTAGAGGAAAGGAGTTGAGGAGGCAATACAACACTCCTGAAATACTGGTGTGGAGATGTCAAGATCCATGTAGCAGGATAGGTATGTCTAGTTAGGGTTTTCTTTTTTGGTGTTGCAAAGCCTGGGGCACAGATCCACGAAAGTATTTCCATTGCAAACACTGAACATTGCAGTGCCTGGCTTTCAAACCCTTCATTCCTGATTTAACAACACTTTGGAGGGTTGGGTGCTAAGGAACAGAATTCACTGGTGCCAGCATGCTGAGAAGAGAGCTACTTAAATTAGCCAATAGGAGAAAACAACAGGAGGGATGAGTTTTAAATCACGTCTCTCTTGGGGATTGAATGCCTTAATTTGACTTCATGGAGATTAGTTTGCAGGCTGCATTGCCTATGCAGGGAGAAAAGTGTTTGAAGGCTCTTTAGCAAAGGCATGACGAAGCCCAATCGTTAGGAAACAGGAGCAAAAACATCAAACTGGAAGCAAAGTGCATGTTTTAAAGAATCAGGATAATTAACTGCTGAATTAGCTTACCAAGAGATATACAACTTTTCCACCTACTGTGTGACATCTTGCATTCTGAATTTCTCCGTCAATACTGAAAACAACTAAAATGCATGTGTGTGGTTCAGGAATTACTGGGTGATAATGTTTGTCAGCAGCTTAGAGCATACCACCATAATCTACCATCTCCTGTCTTTTAAAAAGATTAATCTGCTTTTACCAGGGCTAAATTTGGCCTCACTCCCGTTCCTGAGTGCTCAGGAATGTTTTGATATAGAATAACATGAGTTGGAGATTGTATCAGCTTGTCTTGTCATCTTGCTGCAGCCATTGCAGTATTGTCTTTATTTTTCTGCTCATTAGTACTTTGACTTGGGCTTTTTTAATATATGAACTGTTTCTGTTGTTTTCCCTGGGACTATTGAGCAGTCTATTAGAGCTCATTACTAGAACATTTTCAACATATAAATTATCCTTCAAGCCCTCTGCTCACTTACCTGTGATTTCTTTAAAGTCACACCCCCTATTGATGCAGCTCTCCATCTCTTTTTGCTCATTTTTTGGTTAGAAACACAGTAGCCATACATAGTCAACCTACACCTTTTATGCAATGAAAATTCACCTCTCATTCTGGACCTGGGAGCCTGGTCCACATTCATTTTTGGTCCTGCAGTGCCACACCAGGATCCCTGGGAAACCCCTATCACCAGCTGTTTGCCATCCACTCTCAGTGCTTCCCCATTGTGTGCTCTACAAGGTGCATGTGCTGCTGACTCTGACCACCCAAAGCTTTTTGTGTTATAGAGGGTCAGGAAAATTAGCCATGCTTGCTGGACACTGCTTTCCTCACACTTTAATCAAAATCTGTAAGCTGGGGCATGCATTTGGGATAAAATGAACCCCATCAAAAGCAACAGCCTGATTTTGGCCAAATTAGATCTTTTAATCTTTCCTGCATGATTGCATAACCTCAGGTGGGGAAAAAAACCCCATATAATCACATTGGCTTTTCTCTTCAGTGCATTGCATTGCAGACTCGTAACTCATTTATTCATTCCTACCATCCATCTCTCACCAGTCAGCTCTTCAAGTATTTCCCTTTCCTCAAAAAAAATTTAGCTTCAGAAGAGTTTTCCCCTGTGTGCATTTTCCCAGGCTGAATCTAATTTTGTTTTATTTTCAAACTCTATTTCTTTCTCAGCTTTGACAGTTACGGGGCAAGTACAAGAAGCTACATGGAATTAAATGCAATCTACACTACCTCTCTGTTCTCCTTGGGATTTGCAACAGTTCTTGGTTTTGTATCACCTGTGAATGTAATTAACTCAATCTTTATTTTGGATCAGGGTTATAACTGCTCAGTGAAGAAGTGGCCATGGTGAGATCTGAATAGATTTAATCTCTCAACTAAGGGACAGATTATCTTTCTACTAAGAAATTATTTTAGTAGTGTGTTTATTTATGTGAGATTCATCTGTTTTTAGGTCACACAACAACATTTTCTCTGTGAACTGAGAGAAAACTTTCTTCCTTTTTTTTCCACTAATTTTGCCTTGAAATGAAAAGTGATTAGATTAGCAAGCCTGATGCACACTATAAAATGCTGTAATGATGATTTCTTGTGATATTGTTATCACATTTGTGTTTTCAGGGTTGCTGGTTTGGTTGCAGGGTTTTTGTTTTGTTTTGTTTTTAATTTCTCCCTGAAGGGGAGGGTGGGTACAATGTCAGTGATGCCAGCAGCTACTTCTGCAGCCATCCCCTGAGGCACCAGCTGTGCTGAGCCCTGTGCCCAGAGCCACAAACAGCTTGCTTTGGAAAAGAGGTGCTGCTGAGATACTGTGTCAGAGCCAGCAGAGGGAGCAAAAAACATTGTGTTCAGGAGCAGCATTTAGGGTTTTGTTCACTCAGGATCATCTGTTTACGTGAAAAGTTTTCTTTTTACTCTCAAATGGATTTTTCTCTTGCTTTTATACTTAGATGAGAATTGTCTTGCCTACAAATTTCCTGCTCCTGCCATAAGACTGTCCAAACCTGTAAGACACTAGGCTGTAGAAAATGAGAGTCAGCTGCTATGTCCCATCTTAGGTCTGTGGGAGCAACATGAAATGGAGGCAATGTTGCCGTACCAGTGATAAATCTTATAATGCAGCTGC
Source organism: Cisticola juncidis (assembly GCA_013400215.1). NCBI lineage: Eukaryota > Metazoa > Chordata > Aves > Passeriformes > Cisticolidae > Cisticola > Cisticola juncidis. The sequence continues at coordinate 535,227 of VXBR01005272.1, read as the reverse complement.
TATGAAGCAAAAATACATGGAGATTGGGAAAGACAAAGACTGAGCGTATTACAACATGCAGCACCACATCTCACGTTCCTTTTGAAATTTTTTAGAACTTTGTGTATGTCAGCATAGTAAGTGAGCTGAGCAGTGCTGAAGATTGCTGAGACTCCTTCTCCACACTCGACTTTCAGTGGCTGGGGACAGAGGCAGCCTGCCAGTGCAGCCCTGGGCAATACCAGCAAACTGAGTGGAGGTCCTGTGTTTATGCGCTCACGTGGCTGTGACAGCAGGGGTTTGATCTTGTGCTCCCTGTTGTGCATGTTGCAGCCACTTGTTTGACATCTCAGACAGCTCTTTGAGCAAAGGGTCACCTTGGTGCCTTAATGTGTAGTGCTGAAGGCAGCAGGATCCCTATAACTAACGGGAAAATAATTATTATAATTAAAGCATCCAATCACCCATTTGGTTACCTTATCAGTAGGTCATCCTCTGAGCCCAAGAGTCATTATGGTCTTGCTGCTAAGTAAACTCATACTCAGTAAATATCTGCCCTTTGTTTTTCTGCCCATTATGTGGCATGAGGCAAACACATATACTTTTCCTCTAAACTTTTCAAAAAGTTTATTAAAGAAGCATGAAGTCAAGCCTGGTAAAGTGCAGGATGCATAGAACTCTGCAAATAATTACTTTAAAGTTTGTTATTTCCCATTTAGAATTCTGGATGCAAATGCTGTGTATATACCTTACATTTAAAGGAGTTTCTACTAAATGCCATGTGCTATATGGATTGGATTGGATTGGAGCCATAAATAAAATAATTGGTCTAAACAGAACTGAATGGATCCTTGCATTCCCTCATCAATGCAATTGCAGATTTTTTTCACAGAATTAAAAGAAGAAAACATTTGGTCAATACATTAAGAGGCCATTTTGTGCCTGGATATGTTCATGGTGGAAAGATTTCTGTTAGAATTTAGGAAAGCTGATTGGTTAAAATAGATATGCCTTAGAAAGGTATCCAGGAGAAAATCTGGCTTTCTATATGAAAGGAGAAGGATAGGATGTCATAAGAACACAATACTGAAAAAGGCTGTTTGCTTTCTGGTGACAATTTCCTCTGTTCAAATGAATTTTTAAACCTTTAATGAAGTCAGCAAGGATGCTGAATGATGTCCTGAAGAAGACTTCTGGAACCAAAGTCCTGGGTTCTGACTGCAAATTCAGGTACCTAAGCAAGGTAAATGCCTATTTGATTACAAATCACCATAATCATTCACAAAAATATTCTTTTCTACATCTGCAAGCCTCTGCAAAATGGTCCAGAAAAAGGTAAGATGAGGTTTCTATATTTAGTTTTAATTTCTCTGGTTCTGTCACTGCTTTTCTGTTTTTCTCAGTATGACCCACTTCTCCTTTGCTGAAGATGTGTATAAGGTGGAGTGTAAGAATTCAAGGTGCTGAGAGAGAAAAGGGGTAATTGCCACTCAAGCATGGCAGATAGGCATTAGTGCCACAGAAACTGTATGGAATAACCTAGTCCCTGAACAGAGAGATAGCAATTGAAATAGCAAATGTGAGGTGAAATCCAATGGTAATAAAATTTTTGGCATCCTTCTTGCATGTGGGCTTTAAAAAATGTGCATATGCCCCACTTCAAGGAAAAGCTACATTAACTATGTGACAACCTTCAGATTTCCAACACACATTTAAAGGGTGGAACCGAATGAACATGGTCAAAATACAGACTGCTTGGCACAGAAGCAATCAAGGTAGGTTTTTCTTAGTTTCTGAAAATGTGAAATATGTGACAAAATAGGAAAAGTAACACTTTAACCTCCACAGTCCACCTGGAAAGCACTGCAAAAATTTTAGTTGTATTATTAATAACATTGATCTAAACTAGATCACGAGTAGACAAAATCAAATGAATGAGAGGAAGATTTCTCCAGCCAGTCTGAACTCTGCATTTATAGGAATCTGGATGGAGAAGGTTGAGGATGAATGTAATCATCTCTAAAACAGCTAGAAATCTTGACAGGGTAACTGGAAAAAGAACAAAGAAGAAACAGCTGCAGCTTTCAGTCTTTGCCAAACATACCTAAAGCTTGATTCCTAACTTCTTCTAGTCCTGGGTACTGATTAGAGAGAAATAACACAGGAGAAAAACAATAATAAAATCATAGAATCATAGAGTAGTTTGGGTTGGAAGGGTCAAACCTAGTCCAGTGCCCCTACAATGCCCAGGGATATCTTCAACTAGATCAGATTTCTCAGAGCCCCCATACAACATGACCTTGAATGTTTCCAGGATGAGGTATCCATTCCTCTCTCTGGGCAAGCTGTTTTAGTTCAGCTCCTGGGCAACTTGGAGCTTCTGGGTTCAGAAATTATCAAATTCAAAGCCAGCAAATCACTTCCTGGCCCTGAGTGTGCAACTACATGGTCTGACCACAGCCATTCGCTCTTGAAGGTTTTCTGGGTTGCTGCCTGTCACCTTCCACAGCGTTGTACTTTGGACTGGTGATAGTGAGATTTAAAAACCCGTGGTATGGGCTACCACGTGGAGTCTAATGGGATGAGGATTTCACTCACACTGTCTGCATGGTGTTTACAAGCCTGACACGTACTGAGCTTGCTTGAGAAAACTTTGGTCGTGGCTGTCAGAAATGACCTTGCCAAATAAACACACACCTTTGTGGTGACTGTTTCACACAGATGCATTCCAGCAATGAGTCCCACTGCCTGATTCCCCAAGGTATATTAAGTGCCTTATTCCCACTGATGTCAAGGGGAATCAGGTACCTATGAGAGGACAGGGCTCTCCCTTCCTGCTGTTGTGGAAGATGGAAAACAGATGGAAAGGATTTGGCAATGATGGCTTCAAAGTGATTTCCTGTGCCCTGTGTCTGTAGAACTACTGAAGGTCTTCCTGAGGCTCTGCTCTGTGACAGAGCAGATCTGTGGCTGCTCTTGCCTCCCCAGACAGAGGTCATGAGACACAGGGAAGAGCTGTAGCACACAGTGAGCCATCCCCTTTCCCTGACACTCAGGCTGGCAAGCCCCCTTCCATATGAGCTCCAAGATATTTGTTTGGATTCCTGAGACCTGGAAAGTCAAGGTCATCCAGGCTGCAGTGTGACACGGGCTTATCTCTGGATGGGCAACCAGGTGCAGCCCAGGCACTCTGGGCTGCAAAGTCTGATTTTTGAATCTAAATTCTTCAGTTTGAAATATGTCTTTGTACACCAAAACCTAGCATTATTCTGGCACTGGTGAACCTTTCCACTTGATTTTTGATGTTTATATCCCTGCTGGGTGTTACTTTTATGATTATTTTCCTGTGCTTTTTCTCCTTTCTGCAATAATTATCTTGGAATGCCAAGCCCTTGGGCTGCCTATGTGTGTTGGACAGTTAAAATCTCTGTCAGTGTCCTGCCTTCTAACCTTTGCTTTGGAATGTCACAACAGCCAAGCAACAGCCCCTGTGATTTAAGCTGTACCACTTGCTTAAAATTCACATGGGCTAAACCTAGTCACAATGAAAGGTTTTGTCTTCAAATATATTAAATTATTTAAAGCCACCATTGCTGCTAAACTTCTCAAATTTCTGGAATATGTTATTCCAGTTGAATGAAATTATTTAAGCAGACTGTGCTTTGGGAATGTGGCCCATAAGCTTTTAAAGAATTAGAAATCACTACAAAGCCATGGGCTCTCACAGGGACGCAAATACACATCAACTCATGCATATGCTCAACCAAGCCTATGCTACCAAGGGAAAGAAAAATTTGAAAAAGCTTTAAAAGCTTGTTCTTGGAGCTGGTATAGAAGGTCATGAATGGGAGGCAAAATAGAAAGCCAGTGGTAGAGCTTAAAATTAATTGTAAAACCTGCCTCTGATTCTTGCAAGAGACCCAATGCACATCACCATCCACTGCTCAGCTACTCTCTCATGAGCTAAAACCCAAGTACTCTAAAGCCAGGAGCAAGCAAGAGACTACAAGGATTATTTACCTTAACTAGACTTTCTAATTTCCATAATTTCTGCTGCTTAGAGAACTGACCCCTGACTCTTTTCCTTTACCAGGATTCAGAGTCATTATCTCTGTAATTAAAGCAGTTACAGAGGTACATTTGGAATGCTTTGAATTATTGCTAATAGAAATATTGAGGAGCTCTGTTGGCTTTGATCTCTTATCACATCATGCACAGAGCTCATTCTTGTCTCTTTCTCCCTCCCTCTCCCTCTCCAAGCATGGCTGGTCCCAGCATCTCTGTGTGCAATCAGAGGTGTCACACCTCCACAGAGGTAAATATGGTTTACGTAAAAAGGAAAACTAAATTTAAACTGGTTAGGAATTGATTGTGACTGCCTTGGGTTAATCTATCCTATTATACTATTGTTGGCACATCAGGGCAAAATATCTACCAGCTAAACCAGTTTTTGGAGTGTAACAGGGAGGGAGCACATTCCCCTGCACCTAAAGAGGCAGCAGTAACTTCTTGGGGAGGTGTTATTTACTCTTATGAAACTGTTATTCTTTTGAAATAGTGAAATGTGTTGCTGATCCTTTTAACAGCAAAATCATTTCACTTATGGAAGGACACACCACATTTCATGTATGTCAGCAATAGGACCTTATAAATTGCACACCTGAAAAACCCATGTAGACTTAGATAAAGTGGTCAACACACCTAAGCCAATGAGTTAACTATCTCCACTAAAAGTAAAAACCACCAAACCATAAGTTAAAATAAATAGGCATAAAGAAATAATGTCTCATCAAAGGGTTATGAAAGAAAAACCCCATTATTTCTGACAACACTGTTGCTGCAAAAGAAAAATGTTTTATTCTCATAAAGGCATCTCCTTTCTATGCCATAGCCAAGGTCTTTATGACACACTTCTTAATGACAGATGAAAAATTGTCACTTCATGGGGAAATGTAATAACTCAAGGGAAACTAAAATTCACAACTGGATATCAAAATATTTGGTGAAGCAGTGAGAAAATGAAGTCAATATACAGTCCTTAGGGTGGAAAGTCTTAAAACTTAAGAGCAGCCTTACTGCTTTAATTTGAGAGTCATCTGTTCAATGTATCCCAGTTTTGAAATTCAGAATCCTGACAGGAAAAAAAAGTCATAGTCCCTTGGTTAAACATATTTTCCAGAGTCTAATCCCTTTGACCTAGTTTATGTGGTCTGAAATAAGTGACCTTTCCAAGTATCAACTTCCACACCTGAAAAGCAGATTTGATGTGCTCACAGTGACACCAGAAACATGAATTCGCTGCTGTGTCCCTGGCTTGCTCCACATATTGTTGCCACATAAATACAGAGCTCTGCCTGAAATACTGATGCTACTCTGGAAATAGCAACACAAGCCACTTCCTCAGCCTCTTGTATCCATAAGCACCTGGATCAGAGCAGGGATTTTAGGGTGGTGGTAACGGCCTGGTACTTGGTGATCAATTGCTGAGCAATGATTTAGAAGGACAACTACAGCTGAAGCACAATCTCTATCACCGGCACAGAATTACCAGTGTGGTGAGTGGCAGAATATCAGCACACAACTTTTCTATTATTAGTGAGGATATTATAGAATAAAGCAGCCTTTATTCATGACAGACAATAAGCAGACACTTTTGTTCTAGGGAGAGGATAAGTCTCTTTTTTCACATACGAAAATGACACTTTTGCTGCAGCCTTTAGTCTGGAAACAATAGTCTACAGCAATGAGAAATAAGAAAACGATTCTGTGGAATGTCTTCAAAATTCTCTGCAGCCCAAGTGATATTGTTATATAAAGCTTGGGAAAGTGAGACAGGAAGAGGCCACTGGAAAGAGAGAACAAAATTTAATGCCACTTAGCACATAAAAGTTCATGTTGTAGATACTCATGTGGTCCCAACTAATAATCTAGAGCTCTTTAACAGTTGAGTGTGAAGGTACCCACACAGCCCACATTTGAAAAATTAATTCTGTGTGTGTATATTGGTAGGATCAGAAGTTTTGGACTAGTTGTAAAAAGATGTTTAGAAATGTGGAGTTGTAAAATGTTGTAAAGCGTAAGAGTTTGGTCTTATGGTTTATCAGCTGATTTATTACTGCCATTATGTCCCAAATGTTTATTTTGCTAACTGGCATTTAAGTACCTGTCATTAATTAATGAACAAAACACTTAAATCCTGATCTGTCTTAACTATTTGAACTGTCCAAATCTTCCCTGCTACAGCAGATGTCTTGTGATTGGGGCATTTGTTATAGAGAAAAATTACAATCTGTGTAGATAAATAAGGGTTAATTCTTGCAACAGGAGAATTTTTGCCTTTCGAGAAAATCAGTCAATTAAATCTGAATAAACTCAACCACAAAAAGAATGGAATGAGCCTCTTAATAAAGTCTGGATGTACATTGATGTAGTCCAAATTTAAAAGAATATTATAAATTTTACTTTGAATCTGACTGAGCTAAACTTGAATGTGACTGTGACAAATTAACTTTGGATACAGTCCCAGAAAAGAGTCAAAATTGAATTAGGGTCTCATACCTGATTAAAATGGATTTAGTGTCACCTTTGAAAAGATGATAAAAAAAATCTGGCCTCTGTGGTTAGCTGAAAGAGACAATGATACTTATCCATCTATGGTCCTCAGTAACCTCAAACTAAACTTGATATTTTCAAAATAAAGCAGACCAATAGAGTTAATGAGTGTTCCCCTTTAAGATATCAACTGTGTTATACTCTTGGTCCTCTGCCACATCAGGTCACACGAGATGTTGATCTTGGCCAAGGGGAATAAGTAGAAAGAATGGATGAAATTAGAAGGGGCTAATGACTCAACTCATTTTGAGATCAGTTCAGATCAGCTGAGGGGACTGGATCAGCATTTTTTGACCAGGGGCAATCAGGATATCTGCTAGAAGAAGGTAATTAGACATCCTAGAATCATGAGTTGCCCAGCTGGAAGCTAATGAGTTATGGAACCCAAATGAAGGAGAAACAGAGCCTAATTAGGCTAAATAGGAATTCCTGGAGGAGCAGGGAAATGTCAAGGAGTAGACAGAAAAACTTCTTCCAGTGTTTTAAAACCAATTTTTAAAAGCAAAATAATTGGGGTTATTTTAGCATAATTATCTCTACTTTTATTGCAAAATTGAAATCACATTCTCTTTCTGTTTCTCTCATCTTCTCCATCCAAATCAGTGCTCTCTTCTTAATATAGAGGGTTTGACAGTAGTTTTCCCATTGGAGATCACACACTCTTACCATGGGGGTTTGCTGCACAGGGTATGGACACTGGAAGAAGAGCGTTGCTGGCAGTATCAGCAAGGTGTGGCTCTCCTTGAGCACACAAATCTGAACTTTATTACCCCTGAAAAGGTCCCATACGAAACCATGAAAGACATCCTACTCGGAACTATAATTTTGCCTTCACACTTTATAGTGTCTTGGATTCTTACCATACCTGCTCCATCACTACTCACTGCATAAATCTAGATAGCTGTGAAACTTGGAGGAAGTTTGATCCAAGTAGCTTAAAAAGAAGATCCAGGGGCCCAAATAAATCTTCCAGATGCATGTTGAGTTTTGGATTTGGATCAAAATTACCTCCAGTCCATGCATATATTTAAATAAAGATGTGTAAAGCAGAAGCTGCACTCTTTGGGAAATTACACATCTGTTCTCAGGCAACAGGTTTTTTATTGCAGTGTCATCAATCCATGCACAGTGGTTACCTGGGCTATGACTGCATGGGAAGAAAGAGGGGAGCTGAGAAGCCTCTTGCAATGCTGCCAGAGACTCTTTCAGCTGTGTTGTTGTGATGTATCAGGCTGAAAGAAGGTTGAAAGACAATGGCAAGAGAGTAGCAGCTGTGTCAACAGACAATGCTTGTCTGTTGCACAAATTCAGGGATGCTGAGATTTTCAAACTGGTTGCCTAAAGTGAAATATATAAATAAGTGACCTTGGTTCACTTCTTCAGTAACAAATGTTCTCTCCTATGTGATCTATTTATTTAGTTAGAGTGACTGGAATTAGGAGCTAAAATTTGGTCACTGGCTTTTGAAAGGTGTAGATTTTCCCTGTAAGAGTGTGGCAGAGCAAATGAGGGTATCTGGTATTGTGTGTTACAGCCTGTCTCACTGAGACACAATCAGGGAATAACCTAGGTCAGAAGCAACTCTTGGGTACTGCCTGATCCAAGACCCTGCTCAAGGCAGAGCAGAGCACGGCTGGATCAAACACAAGCCATAAAGGGGTGGCTTCTGCTCCCCTTTCCCACAGACACACATGCATTTCATGCAGGCACAGTGCAGTACCATGGCTGCTGCCCTGATTTTCAAGGAGTGGAAGAGAGCTTGACTTTTTCTGTGAAACTTGGTGAACAGTACGGACAAATGGCAAAATGACAAAGCTTGCATACAAGAGAAGACAAATCCTTTCTCAGTGCTGACCTTGCTAAAAACACAGACATAAGGCAGCCCAAACTGTGAGAAATTTCATGTTGCATTTACACCTCCAGATGATCCTTTAGACATTCCTGACAACAAAGGAAAAAAAACAAACAAAGAAAAAAATTAACAAGAGAAGCTGCCAAGAAAGTATTTTGAAATCCACAATGCTCCTAGGGAATGATGAGGGAGGAAAGGCTAAGAGGAGCAAGAGGAAAACTGAGATCATAATTCCCTAACAGGCAGCCAGTACCTTCCTCCAAAAGGTTACAGCTAAACTAGGTAAGACAGACCAATCCTTGACTGCCCTTTCAGTGTTTCTTCCCACCAAGAGGAAATATTTGGCCAGGCTACTTTCATGGTTACCTTCAGACAGATTTTTGGCATTTCTGCTTTCTGTTCCACAGGTTCAAAGCTGGAGAAGGAGTGATTGCATCTCTTTGGCCTTCCCATACACAGTTCCATTGAATAAAGGAAGATAGGGGTGTTCCTATTTTCCATTTTACAGTGGGCAAATGGAAACCAAAGGAAACTCCACAGCTTTTAACAGACTTGGGTACTCAGCCTATCCTCCTGCATTAGCAGCACAGTGACTTAAATTCAGGGTCAGTCATGTTATTCTCTTGGAGAGATGGTGTTAGGACAGTGGATACTTGTACCACTGGATTAGTAGGGAAGATCTGCAGTAAATGTAAAACCTATATAAGAACTGTTCTCTTAGACAGATTAGGAAGAGTGATAAGAATCTCCTGATGGACCCGTGAAAGAGATTTGCTCTGCTCTACGAATGTGCAAACTCAGAAGGCTGTTCTTCCTTGCGGGGACACTAGTGATGAAACTATGAAAGTCAAATGTAATTTCTTTCCTGACAGGGTGGGTGTGGTAAGGGGGAGGCACAAAGCTCATAGCAGTCATCTTTGGTGAGGAAGAGACTCTTTTCCTTCTTCTCTTTCCTTAAATTCTCCTGCTAATCTAATGTCTCTCATTTCCCATGGCTGTTCAATCTATTTATCTTTCTTTGCCTTCCCTTCATGCATCTCAGTAATCCCATGCACCAAATTCAAACTCTTGACTGGCCCCATTGCCTCCTCAAGGCTTGTGGGCTGAAGCCTATTTTGGTTGCTCCTCAGCTTACCAAATCCATTCTCTCTTCTGCCTTCACATGTGAGATATCATCAGTATTTCTTGGATGCCTGTGCCCACTGTGTGTACAAACCTGTCAATCCCCCTGACGTGGCTCAGTCACAACGCCCAGCTGGAGTTTCCAAACAGCAAGGAAACCATCCATGGGCAGCAGTGAGAAGAAATGTCAGCCTGGCAGTGGGCTGTGGGAAATCACACGTGGGAAGGAAAAAGTCAAAGCAGAGCTCAGGGCTGGATGACACTGTAATCTGAACCGCAGAATGGTTCCTACACTTATCCAGCAGGCACCAGCTGTCTCCTATGGGAGCAATAACACTTCCATGTCTGCCTGGGTTTATAAACTTATATCTGCCCCATCACCAGTCTGCTAAGTGACTATTTGAACAGTATTTGCTCCTTAGGAATCCCTGCCTCATATTACAGAGAGGTCCCTAGGTGTCATTTGCCAGATGGGAACATTGCACAAATTGGATTTCACCCCTATAGATGAACTAGCATTGAGACTGACTTAACATCAGTGATTCAGAGAAACGCCTCTCATATACCAACCTGCAACCTACAACCTGCTTAATCACTTGGTTTATTCAGGCTGGGGCAAAGGAGACTGAGGCAGGACCTCACTGCAGTTACAAGTTCCTTGTCAGAGGATGATGGGGAGCAGACCCTGATCTCTTCTGTCTGTGACCAGCGACAGAATCTGAGGGAATGGCCTCAAATTGTGTCAGGGGAGTTGAATATTAGGAAAAGGTTCCTCGGGTCCCTCGCCTAGAGCGTGGTGAGGCACTGGAACAGGCTCTCCAGGGAAGTGATCACAGTAGCAAGTCTGACAGAGTCCAAGATGCATTTGGACAATATTCTTGGGCACATGCTGTGAATCTTGGGGTGTCCTGTGCAGGGCCAGGAGTTGATCTATATGGGTCCTTTCCAGCTCAGCATATTTTGTGATTCTGTGATTTTGAAAGATGCACTTCCCTTGACAAAAGCAAATGCTGGAAGGCCAAATGTGGACCTTGATCATTTCAGGAAAGCTTAGCTACCTTCTGCTATCAGATTTGCTGTATTTAGATGATTTTTTCTGGGTCTCACCATCGTCAAATGAAGACATGCCCATAACCACACATTAATTTATTTCCAGTCATGCCTTTATCCTACTTCATTTTTTTCTAGATATGGCATAAAGGAAAACAAAAAAGGAGAAGAAAAAGAGTGAAAATGCTGTAGAAAGACAGAGATAAAAGGGAAGGAAGGGAAGCAATTACAGAAGATGTGAAATACTGGAGCCCATTTTATCAACAAATTGATTTGGACCTATTTTTTCATGAAAAAGGTAACAGCAAAGGAAACATGACCTACTAAATTTGAAATAAAACTGGCAATTGAATGTTAGTGGGCAGTCAAAACAATAACAGTAGGCAAACATGCAGGGATAATCTGGGTTCATATTAAGTAAAAAACCCTGGAACTACACACATTTCATATGGCACTCTGTCTCCCTCTCATGGTATGCTTTTTTTTCTAATCAGAGAAATCCATAGACTGGCTGACACAAGGATCCATTGCTTTTAGTGTGGTGTCCCTGGAAGGATCAGAGGGACCTGAGACCACTCTGGCACCAGCTCAGCACCCTGAGTCAGCATCCTGAGATTATACCCCAGGTTATGTTGGATTCAGCAGCATTTTAACTGCTCTAGCTGCTGTTAGAGGTGCTCTGAGCAGCACCAGGAGCTATTAGCACTGTGTGGGGCATACCTCTTCTTTTTCCATGAACACTGCAGAGTGCTGAAATTACAGTCTCCCCACCCAGCTGCAACCACATCTTCAGTACTCCTGTTCCTCAGGATGAAGATAATGTGATTTTGTATAGCTTTTCTACCTTTTTCAATTAAAGATGGCAAATGCAACATCAGATATTTTTATTCCTACTCTTTTTCCTATCCTTTCTTTCCCTATTTGTCCTCTACTTTTCTCCTTCTCTTTATTCCTCAGGTAAAACCTGCTCTTTCGTCTTCAGTGTCACAAGAATCCAAAGGAAAACTGCAGTCAGTGAGCAATGGATGTACAGTACACAGGGTCTGCAGGACAGAGCCTCACTTCTACATGTACTTGTTCTATTACAAGCTTTATATCAAAGTTTTAAATGCAACCACATAGGTATGCCAGTGAATCTGCTAAACATCTGAACATGTAAGGATTCTTTTTTATTTCTTTTTTCTTAAGCATACAGACTTCACACCAGAGTTATTATACACTTTCTCTGGAGTGGTTCTATCTTAAATAAATTCAGGAACAACCTCTATATATTTTGAAAAAGGCCGAGTGAAACTTTGAGTTTTATGTTCCATGTGTTAAGGGATAAAGGTATTAATGCAAGTCATTTACGGATTTTGAACATTGAACATTGTTTTTCCATTCTCAATTGAAAACATGAGCCTAATGTAGGCAAAGAGCAGCAACATTTTCCCACTCAAGTTGTATGAATACTTAACTATAAGCGGTTTCTTTTTGCCTAATCTGGGAAAGCAATAGGGGCGGGGAGGGAATCTACAAGGACTTGAGTCTCCTGAGCGTAGTCATGCCATGCATTCACTCACAGGATACTGTTCCCACTGACCCCTTGAGAATTATCCCTGGAGATGCCAGTCTGGGTGTAGGCCTGGGGAGAGCCAGTTGTGTGCTGAACACAGACTGAGGAAAGTGTGATGTGGCAGCTCTACAGTTATTGCAGAACTGCACTGATCATGAAGTGGCATCGAACGGGTTATCTGCTGAAATTGCCAATACTCTGTGAAATCTTAGTACTGCTCAGGGTATACTGACCATGTTCATAGAAACAGTCTGTTCCTACCTGTGCTAGGAAGCGTGGCAATACAAGCCTCAGCTACTTCTGCTGTTTTACAGAGTTTCTCTTCCTCTTTTCTAATTCCTGTAGCTCCAGCTGTCATTTCCATCCTTCTCTTCAAGCCCTGCAAAAGGGCCCAAAGGCTTTGGAAGTATGTCCTGTTAGGTGGTGAAGAACAAGACTCAAAATATGAAATGGATTAGAGAGACTGTGGAGTTGGAAAGCTTTCTTCCCTGTCAGGCCACAAGCAGCTGTGAAACAACTCTCAGACCCAGATTTTACTGCTGTTTAATGACACTGACAGCTAATGCTGATGACACAGGGGCTGGTTATTACTGGACAACAAGGAGCAAATCTACTGCCATGGGCTGAAAAATTAACATCTCAGAGGGCTCCAGAGAGCAGGCAAGCTTACTCAAGTTCCAGGAACCAGGAGTTGATGGCAGTGGCGCATACAGACATCACATGAAGCTTGTGCAGTCCTTGATAAAGTCTGAAAGATGCAATCTTAAGTTTGGCAAGTTCCTTTTTTTTTAACCACACAAGCTACCTTTGATTTTCCCTGGGTTTTATACCAGCTGATCTGATTCAGCTGTGACAGTTGATCTTAATTCAAATTACCAGAACTTCTTTTGTGATGCTGGCCTCTAATTTAATATCCTATTCCCTATCTGATATTAAGTTGCTTATGCCATGAGAGTCTTGTGTCTCTTCTGTGCGTAGCACTGTTTCTGAAGCTCCTCAAGCTCAAGTACAACACATAACTGTACTCCAGAGACCTCTATTAATAAATATCTGTCCCTTTGCTATTCTACTCTTCTGCCTCTATCAAACAAAGTTGCTGATTGCACAAAACAATTTTGTAAGTTGTTCTAGCGTTTGAAACTTTTGATTCTGTACCTGAGAGGAGAAAACTACAAATAGCTTGAAACTAATAAAGAAAATATGCTTGTTGAAACATACTTGAAATTTTCCTCTGCACAAGACAAAACATTAAATAATGATGATTTTATTTAAAACTGAAATGGAAAATGGAGAAATAATAAAAGTTTTGTTCCACTTGATCTCAAATCTTCAAGATTAAAACAAACAAAAATCAAACTTTTGTTAAAAATGTTGAAGCGAAACATTTCAATTTTACCCACCCTCCCCATTACATACTTCTTTTATTCATTTTGGCTAAAGCAATCTGCAAATCCAACCTCAATTTGCAAAAAACTTGAATAATTTTTAAACTGCAATTGTGGTTATCAAATAATTATTCATCTGAAAAATGCCTGTGGCTCAGCCTAAAGAAAGGTTAAACAGGAAACACCAAATTCATGTTTATTTACGGCAAAAATCTTTCCTTGGGATTCCTGGCTGCTGTGGTCACTATGCTTCTCTGGGCCTTCTTTACTATTCTGCTTTTATTAGCTGTTTCTTTTTGAAATGAAAAGGGAAGAATAAACCTTTTAGTGAATTGGATGCTCTTGTTTGCACTTCTTGTACATTCTCTTTTGTCTCGAAGACCAGACTGTTCTCAAGATTCCTTGCTGCTTCTGTTTCACAGCCTATCAGTTTCTTTTATTTGTCTCAGCATTAAAAACTATCAAAGTGCTTGGTGCCTTTCTTACAGGATGAAAAGGAAATAAACCCTGGAGTATAAAGGAAAAACAGCGTTGGGAAGACAGGAATATTCAGTTTAAATGTTATGAGTTTAGGCATTTGGTTAAAAACCTTCAGAATCTACAAAAGGAGATGGGACTGGGAAGTGGAATGCAAAAGCACGGTGCTAGTCGGGAGGGAGGCAGGCTCAGATGGGAGTGCATCCCTGGAAGGTGGCAGAGAACCAGCTGCCTGTCATTCACTGAGAATGAGGCTTCTGTGTGCAGCGCTGGTGCGGGAAGGCTGTGGTGTCTGCAAGCAGTGCTGAGTGCTCTGCAGCAGGGATTTGGGAGCAGGCACTGTCCTGGAGGGGTTAAAGCCCACCTGAAGCAGAATGGGAGCCAGGAGACTGCAATACTGTCCTTGTTAGGCACAAGAGCACTTCTTAAGTATCCCAATGACTCTTTTTGTTGTGTGTGTTAGTGTAAACAACGATATTGGCAATGTTTTAGTACATCTGAAAAACACCTGCAGGTCAAGCTAAGATAAGGAGATTTGCCTTGGCCTCTGTCCCATAGAAGGGTCTCTACCATAACTGACCAAAAACCTGATGGTCCCAGTACTTTTTCACAGTAACAACTGCTGGGTGTTAAATAGATTGACCAGTAATGATTATCACATGAGATTGGGCACAATCAAATCCTCATAATTGGTTAAGGAGGCTTACATGCTGGATTAAGCACAAAAGCTTTTAAATTTGTTGATCTGCCTCTAATAATGACCTTAGAGAGATGTGTGGAGGTCTCCAGAGTGGGTGGTACCAGCCTAACATTCAAACAGCTAGACAAATGTAATGCTGGTGTGTATAAGGCAGTTTGAGCATAGTAAATTAGGAGCTAAACTGTCCCAGAGTAATGTTCTTACAGAGCCATTACCATTTAACAATTATAAGCTGGAAAGGAGGGCAGGATGAGGAATTTGCTCTCCATTTTACATCTGAAATTATTTCTCTGCCTTTTCAGGGTCACTAGAGCACAAGATTAAACATATATAAAACACATTGATAGAAGTTTTAGTCTCTAAACCCCAGTTTGTGAGGACTTAATAAACAAATATGGCCTTTTCCACTCATTTTGTGACAGAATTTAAATAAATCTTTCCAAAGTGACTGTCAAAACCAGAAAAGACTGATCACCTGACAAAAAGGGAGTAGAAATCCATAACAGAACAAACCATGCAAGAACAAAATTATGCTGGGATGAAAATTGATATTTTAATATAATGGTTGGTCTTCTATGTAACAATGATTTGTTATCTGTTGTACCACATAAATAACAGCTTGCAAATCCACTTTGGTCATGTAATCAATATAGTGCATAAATATGTTTTTTTTTCTTGATCACCAAAATGTTCATTTCCATGTTAAATCCTACAAGCAGTGCTTTTGTATAGCTGCCAAACCTAAATCCAGAAGAAGAAACAAAGCCCACGAGGGGTCATGGGCTCAGCTGCAGTACTGGTGGAGAATGGCTGACACTGACAACTGTTTTGCTGCTTAATTTTCTCTATCAACAAATGGGAGCTACCTTAGCTCATCTAACTCTCAGCATAATGCAGTGGTTACACAGGTTAATATTCATTACACATTCAAGGGATGTAGAGTATATCAAGCTCAGGTCTGGAAGCTTCTGGGAAAAGTGTTTGTCTTTCTGTTGTGTGGCAGCACAACACACAGCAGCAGCAGAACTCCTGGAACAGGGCTGGGTTGCTAGGCAGTGTGTCCATATAAATATTAAGTCCTAATGATATACCAGCAACATATGTCTCTGCATGTTTAGAACTCATTCACTTCAGCATGTGATTAAGTGCTTTGCTGAACTGAAGCCATAACTGCTAAATGGTGAATTTGAATGGGAAAATGCCACAGGAGAATGGTCTTCAAAGAATAAAATCAAATTATTCTTGGGAATGATAAACAAGCATATATAAAATGAGCTACAAAACCAGTTGTTTTAATGCTGTGAGTCGAGTGCAGATAAAGGATAGGCAGTTATAAGCACTAATGCACCTCTGCTAAATTCAGTGGATATGAATTTATTGTCCGTGAGGATTTGCTTAGATTTGGACCCTCTTTCCCACTGGTAAAAAATTATTCAAGGCTCACAGGGCATCAGATACCTCACTGCTGAGAGCAACAACAGAAATCCATCCCTTTCTAAGCTCAGTACAGGACACAGAACTGTTAGCACAGTAATCCAAGAGTTTAACCAGGATGGTCAGGTACAGCTAAGGGAGAGTCCAGGGAGATGAGCTTGGTTGTATGTCTCATAGATAATTAAATATTGTGAGGAAGGTAAATCCCATTACCACTTCTATTGCTGTTAAATGTTGCTCTGCCAAGGTGTGGGGATAGAATGGGGGATGCAGAGCTACCGTTCAGGATATATAAAAGGAGGAAAGTAAAAGGCAGCCCCAGATGAAATAGACAAGAAGCAGCAAAATCCTGACTCTGACATCACTTGCAAAGACCTGTAGAAATTGCCTACACCAAGTCACTCTTTCAAATTTTTGAGCAGAAAGACTAAGTAATATTAAATTATAGGTAGTACTTCATTCTTAATATGCATTTTTAACCACCTTTTCTTTCCATCTTTTTTGTCTCTTCCATCCTTTTTTTCTCCTTTTCATCAACAGTAGAAACTCAAATAGGTGTTGCTACTTCTGAAATTTAATCAAAATAGAAAGGAAATCTGATAGCAACAAAAAAGTCTCTTAACCCTTAGCACCCTCATCTTGTCCTAAGCTTATTCATTGTTCCAGTCTGAAAATAAATTGCAAAATTTAAATTAATCAAAATAAATTAAAAAAAAAGATTATGGAGATGACTCAAGTCTCATCAGGAACCAAAAAATAATCTCTAGAAACTGGGGTTTTGACAGTGTTTGAACCTGCAAAAATGAAAATGCTGAAAGGCTCACAGGAAGTTGTTAACTACATCCTAATTACAGTATAAATCTCTATTTCAAGCTTAGTAGGAAATCAGGAAAAAAACATCAAATGCTTATTATTTTGATTAAATATGTAGAAAAAATCCAAACATCTGATGTTTGTGCTTTCATTGGACCAGGACAAGAGTGTGTAGTGAGAGCAGTGAATACCTAAGCAGATTGCAATTAACAGCCAAGGACAGTGCAGTAACTGCCCTTAGTGGATTACTCTCCTTGCCCTGCAGCATAACCAGATGACTTTAAGCACAGGTATCCTGTAGAATACCTTGCACAGTTAACTATCTTAATGGGCAAGCAAAAGGCAAGGGAGGTAACACTGATAATGATAATTGTAAAAAGTCACAAAAACCAGCGACATCTCCCAAGAATGTGGCCAAACTTCCAAGATCTACTTCTTGAGACCTGTTTCTCTGTCAGCTTGCTTGCCTGTTGAAACAAATGGTAAGAGAACAGATATCAGGCTTACTCGTTCTTCAATCTCAGGCCCTAATGAGTATGAAATAACCAGAGCAGACAACACAGTGTTTTGGAAATGCATTGTAAAATCATGTGTCAGGAAGGAATGGAGCTCAGTGAAATGTAGAACTTGCTCCTATGCCTTGAGTAGCAGTCATATTCTAAAATCAGAAAATAATTTGATATTGAAGAGATATTCTTTATCTATTAGATAAAGAATTTTGAAAGTTATCTAAAATTAATTTATATTAATTTTACTTCCTAGATAACAGTGCACTAGAACTTATTTTTACAAGGCATTAGCTTAACATTTTTGTGAAAGGACACAAAACTGTTCCATTTTCGCAACACTTCTGCAGAATGTATAATTTCCCTGGGGATTAGCAACAGTATTTAGAAAATATATGATTTCTTCCAAGATAGTTAGCAGCATTTGCTCTAAGATCTCATGTATTATGAATTGTCCAACATTTAAATGACTAAGATATATTCATTATATTGCATTTTCACGTATCTTTTACTTCAACCCTACGCAGAAGAAACTCCAAGTTGGATGTGGTAGCTGGGGCAGGGTTCATGCTCTGTCTGCTGGAAGGCATTGGCAGTGCATCTTTTTCTCTCTCAAATTTCACCTTACATGCATCCTCAATTCAGTCTACCTGCTTTCTGCCATTTAGAGGGCTTCCCGCAACCTTTGCTGATATTTCTATTTCTATGGAAACAGTCCTTCTTACTTATTCTGTGGCAAATTTCAAGCTGTCTTTTCACATATTTTTCCTGTTTTTTGTTTTTTTTTTTTTTAATTTTAGGTCTCCTTTCCTTTGCCTCTTCTCTCTGCTCCTTCTGTACTTGCCTACCTTCCTTTTCCCTCAAATTTATATGCCTCTATATTTCTTACTATTTGTGGCCTCTGAATAATCTGTGCAATAATTTTCCCTTCCTCTCCTTTTTCTTTCCAGTCTCTTTCTATTCCGTTTTGTCTTCATCCTTTCTATTGTTTCATAATACCCTCTTGTCTCTCAGATGGTTCATCTTTTTCTCCCTACATCATTCATTTGAAGATTTTTTAATTTAACGAGTTCCTTCCCCAACACATGCATGTGTCTCTTCCTTAATGTCATCTTCTACATTTCTCTGAGGTCCCAGACATTCATTTTCCTCTGTCCTCAGCCTCACAGTCATTTTTTGCAAAGGGGGAAGACCTTTCTAAATTCAGTTGTGTGTTAAAAATTGTGAAGAATGTCCCACAGAGATTAATGAGCATGGTTCATGGAGGGGTAGAGGTTCTATGGTCTTCTTGGGGATATCTGTGTAAATCCAGGAGTTAGTCTAGCAAGTGGGGCTGATGCTCAGTGCTGCAAACTAAAATTTTACATTAACAAAACTGTAAGATCTTGTGTGTCGTGGTTTCATCCTTTCCATTTTGTCAACAGCAGTGGGCTAGGGACGGATACTGTAAACCTTAATATCTTCACTGAACTCCAGAAAATTTTAGCCCAATCTGCCTCTTCACCTATTCTAATAAGGGACTTACGCTTATTTTTAGTAAGGCACTTCCAGAGAATTCCTGCAGTTGTTTTGAGACCCTCTTGTAAAAGACAGTAGTTATCATTAATGGATAATTAGGATTTAAATACTCTTACTGCAATTTCATCCTCCATCCCAGGGCATTACAGGCTATTTTCTGAATGATTGCAGTATCATTCATTGGAAATGATCTTTTAGAACTTTGAGTCCAAAGATTAAGCCAGCACTGCCAAGTCCACCACTATACCATGCCCCTAAGTACCAGATCTACACATCTTTTGAATGCTTCCTGGGATGGTGATCCTGTCACTTCCCTGGGAAGCCTGTTCCAATATTTGGTCACCTTTTCAATGAAGAATTTTTTACTAATATCCAATCTAATGATATTTCATTGTGTTCTTTTAGAACATTCTTTGAGTATACCTACATAATTGAAAAATTGAGACAGTATTAAATGTTGCCATGAGTTTTCCTAGCTAGCTGAGCGTTTCATATTAAGTAGAAGTTCGTACCTTCTCACGCTCTTTTCATGTAAACATCAGCTATATTCTATAAACAGAGTCTTTGTTTTCACATTCCATGCTGGGACAAACAAGACTGTGTGACAGTCCCCTTGACCAATAGGTTGAGAGGTGGGACTGTTAACTCTCCAATCCATGGTCATCTTGCCAGAAGTATATAATAGGAAGACTAAACTAAGGGTGGTCTGTCCTGCCCTGCTTGCTCTGAACCCAGACCTCTGTCTCCTGAGTGTCATTATCTAGCTAGGCTCCCAGTGATATATTAAATGCTTAACTTTCTTTTTACATTATAAAGTATTTTGGAGATTTCTCTCCTATCTGTGATGTTGTTGGCTGGGACAGCAATTTTCTTGACAGTAGCTCTGGTTTAGTTTTGTACTGGAAAGAGTGTTGATAATTCAGTTATTGTTGAGCAGTTCTTACAGAGAGTCAAGGCCTTTTCTGCCTAACCCCACCAGTGAGGAGACTGGCAGTGCACAAGAAGTTGGGAGGGGCACAGCCAGGACACCTGACCCCAAGGAATATTCTACAGCCCATGGTACCATGTTCAGCCTATAAAGCTGGAGGAAGAAGTAGGAAGAGGGGCATTTGGAGTGAATGATTGTGTTTGTCTCCCCAAGTCACTGTTATGCATGCTGGAGCCCTGCTTTCCTGGGGGTGGCTGAACACCTGCCTGCCCATGGAAAGTGGTGACTGAATTCCTTGGTTTTGTTTCCTTGTGTGTGTGCAAGTCTTTTGCTTTACCCGTTTATCTGTCTTCATCTCAGCCCACAAGTTTCCTCACCTTTACTCTCTCCCATGTCCCACTGGGGAGGAATGGGCAACTGGCTGTGTGGGGATGAGTTGCCAGCTGGAGTCAAACCGTTCTCACATTCCTCCTAACAAAAGTAATAGATCTAGTTCTTTTCTGCTTTGTCCCTATTTTAAATATTCTCCTGGGATTCTAATAAGTTTCACTTCCCTTTCTCAAAATATTTTGCGGTTTCTCTCACGGTCTCTTTAACTGAATTAACCAAAAGTAAATGTAGTATTCAAAGTAAGGACATGCTTTAGACTCAGTCATATACAATAGTATTTTATATAATTTTGTCTTTGCTATTCACCATCTCCTTTCCCATGCAGCCAAACATCTTATTTCCTATTTCTTCAGGCACAGAAGATGTCTTCACTGAATGATCTGTAATGATGCCTGGAACTATTTTCGTAAGAAATAACAGCTTATTCTGAATCTATCAGTATATAGCAGTGTTTTAAACTGTTCCTTCCAGTGTTTGTTACCTTCCACTTGTCTAAAATAAATCTAATCTGTTATTGTGTTGCAAATTTCTCTAGTTTGATAGATCTTCTCAGAATTTCTCCCCTCATTTCCAATGAAAGATTTTTATTCCTCTAGGCAATACTGCAGCTTTCTTTGGTCATACTCTATTCTTATTATTTAATATTATTTAATATTTACACAGTGGGATTGATTTGTCCCCTGACCAACACGTGATATACAAAGACCTCTTTGCAGATGGTGTGAGAAATACACCCATCTTTTCTGCCACCCTAGAGAGAGAAGGAACGTCTGTAGCCACACAAAAAGAGTGCAGCTGCCTCAGGAAGTGTAATTACGGGGCAATTCTCTAATTAATCTCTTCTCTTAATTGAACTGCTCCTGCATTATCTTCATGAAATCCAGAGCACCTCTGCCCTGGAGCAGCTCTGCTCACCTGGAGCAGATGCCCCTCTGGGCTGAGTGTGTGGGGGAGCTGCAGTATCTGCAGACTGGGTCTCTCTGCTGTGCCATTTCCTGAGGGTGTTGATAATCCAGGGCTTCTGATTTTCTCCTGTAAATTTTGACCCATAGCAGGACTCAGTTCAACAGTCTTCTCATTTCCTCATGTGAAGATCAAAACAGGCCAACAAACTGTTGTAAGACGTTCATTCCCAAGCCAGTAATGATCCCATCCTCTTACACTGGTTATCAATAACAGGACAAGCACATACAGGGATGGATTTTGCCTGTGAGACCCTGTGGATAGTATAGCCATAAGGCAGCAGAGGTCCAGGCTGCCATCCACAGCTCCAGACAGGGAATAGCACACTGGGGACAGTCCCAGGCATTTGGAATAAACCAGGGAGCAGGGAGGGGCCATGGGCACGGGTGGGCAGTCAAAATGAGATACAAATCTGTGTTTGGGGGTAGATTCCAGTACAGTTATAGCCTAAAAGCACTAGAAAAGTACACACACAGGCAACAGGACTGTACATCATTAAATGATGGAAAACAGAAAAACGTATTACTTTATAACTGAGAAAGTTCCTTACACTGGGATATTTTACAGAACAGTTATGGCAATGGCAAAGTCCTATTACCTGGGACATTTAAAATTAAGCTGATCAAAACCTCAGCACATGCAATGTGGGAAACAATCCAAAGATAGACAGATAATGCAGTGGATAAATGGGGTTTTCAATCTCTTAATATGATGAAATTATAGCTTGAATTGCCCAGCAAGAAAAAGTTGCACAGATTCATTACATGCAATTTAAAGTTTTAGTTTTGTTACACATGCAAGGAACAAACTAAATCCCAACAGGATGTCACCATAGTGTGTCTATGCTGTACAGCTAAGGATGTATGAAGTCATGTTCATAATGAATAAGTAATGGAACCAAAGCCTGTCACTTTTGCTACATTGGCCTTTCTGACAGCCAGAATGACATATGCCACTATTACTTTAGACATTTTAACCAGTTTATCCACAAGAAAGAAAAAAAAACCAAATTCTTGATGAACTATTAAGTACAAATAAGCTTAAAATACTCATTATCACTGGAAATATAGGACAAAACCTTGCCCTGGGACATGCAGCAAAAATCCTGTTGTCTTCAGAGTGACTTGCAAGTGTATATCCAAAGGCAATGGTTAGTCTATTACTATTTGCTCAAAGAAATAAGCCAGGTAATAATGAAGAAGGACATTCTTAATGTTTCATCCATAACAATGCAACCTTGAGCCACATATATTTTCAGATTTAACCTGGGATCTTTTACAGCATGCAATTACCCTGACAAAGTACTGTTTCATGTATCATTCATTAAGAGATTCCTGAGGGTCTTGGTATTTTGCTTTAAAAAAAAAATCATTATTTCAGAGAGTACAAAGCAACTTTTCAACTGAGAGTAGATCTTGAAAAATGAGAGGGAAGGGAGGAAGGGAGGGAGGAAGGGAGGGAGGGAGGAAGGAAGACAAAACAAATATGTACATTGAGGTTTGTAAAATTAAAAAGACATCTTTGTTTTTATTTGCATCTGTGAAATGCACTCTTGAAGTCACACACAAATTATACAGAGAAACTGGAAAGTTCTTATTTCTAGGATGATCTCTTGGGTTCATTTAGGGGAAGGAGCAACCCAGATCTACTTGAAGGCTTTGTGAACCAAGAAATATGTGGACAAGGCAACTTACTAAGATGTTGAAATATTAATGTAAAACATGCCTTAAACTGTAGGCCTTAAATTGAGACTTGAGAAATGCAAATGCTGTTAAAATTGTTTCTAATCCCTGAATAACCAAGCCTAACTCTTGGAATCTGGGATTGTATTTTCAGAAGTAAGACATCTTAAAGCATTTCTGAGGAAGACTTGAGCACTGATCATCTGGAAAACTGAGATCTTTGAAGCATCTTAAACTGGATGTATGATGGCTCTGCCTGTTGAAAACATTCTTGAATTCCTGGTACTTGCTTGAAGTTTACCCTGCGAAGAATACTAAAGTAAGATATTATTACTTATAATAATAGTCTCAATTTATTTGTTTGGAATATTTTTTTTTGTGTTCTGTCCAGATCTGCTGAACAAGAATGCAAGCAGGCTCTGGAATGCTTTAAAATCAGACCTAGCATTCCTGGCCTGAACTATAAAACTCCTCTTGTCTTGAAGGGATGAGGAGACTATTTCCACAGTACACAAAAATATCTCTGGCAACAATAGTAGCAGTCATTCCTTTGCTCATCTGCAAGACCAAACATTCTTCTGTAAAATATCAGATGATGGTAATGCAGCTTTTGACCTTCATCAGGGAAACTCTCATGGCTGGGTCTTGATCTTGGGTCTATGTGCTCCATTTCCTTTGAGAATGCCTAGATAGTTACTGGAAGCTATCACCTCAATGACTGCTTTGAACATGAGACAGCTGCACTTCTGCTAATAGCTCTGCCCTGCTGCAGTTCCCTCACATCTGGTTTTTCCAATGCAGAATTATTATCAGCAAAAAATCTGGCCTCATTGTCTCAGGTAGATTGCATTTGCCTGTTCAGTTTTCATTACCATCTTTCAATCTGAATTATTTTTTTTTAGCTGTTATCTCATGTTCTGTTGTGCTCAAAAGATTCTAATAGCTGTTGCAGGAAAGCCACAATGGAACACTAGACAATCACTCATTACATTTTATGAAACATGTTTAAATTACTACAAAATATTTCTCCATTATGCAACTTACTTGGATTCTAGTACTGTGAGGATCTAGTTATGTGCTAATTTATGCCTGGTGGTTTGGAGTTTCTCAATGAAAAAAAAAATCAAGCCTATCTTAAATACTTCCAGAAGGGCACCAAGAAACAGAGGAATTTCAAATCATTATTATTCTTTTTTTTTCTCTTCTTTAACATTAAAAGACTTCACTGATTCATGAGGGATCAGTTAAATACTTGCTTAACTCCAGTTAAGTTGCTGTCAGACCTGTCCTCAGCATATTAAGTAAAGAAGTTAGAGACAGCTGAGGTATAAGTATCAAGTGATGGTACAGAGTAGAACAATAAGAAGAAAAGAATAAGAATAAGAATAAGAACAAGAATAAGAATAAGAATAAGAATAAGAATAAGAATAAGAATAAGAATAAGAATAAGAAGAATGTATCTTATAGACTACAGAAAAAAGCAGGTTTTTCCTAATTATCAAGTCTTGTCAAGTCTGAGCTTGACAAGAAAACATATCACACAGGTCTTTGTTGAATGTGGAAAAAGCCTTCACATGAAAAGAACGATGGAAACTTCCTGCAGCATCCTCCTATCTTTCTCTCCTCAGATATGGATGTTATATTGTTATAGATCACCAGGATTTACTTCACTTATTAGAGAGCTGATGCCAGGCACTGCATAGTAGATGCCATTTGCAGTATATGTAAGTCTTAATAGTCCTTTAAACCCTAAGATAGATGCTAAATCTTGTGGAGTTCACTATACTCGATTTGTACAAGAATCTGTTATGTCTGAAAAGCCCCAATCCCAGCTTCACCAGCTCTGGATTTTAGTGTGAAACCCCATGGCTCAGACTGAGACATATTGACAGAATACAAAAATCAAAGAGTAACATGCCTAATATCAGCTTTTCAGCAAAATTACTCTTTCTAATTTTCTTCTCTTTTGGCACTAATGTTTTGGAAAAGTCACAGACTCTCTTTCCCCCTCCTGTCTTCCAACATTCGTTTTTGGTCAACATAACCCCTTTTGTGAAATTTACAAAGCAGAACTATTCACTTACACAGGTCACAATGAATGACAAAAATTGGTGCATAGATACCATATGGAAAATCATCAGTAGGCACTAGAACTGCATGACACTTCAAACACTGTTCCCTGAATAATCTTATTCCTGGCTGGACATGTTTCTCTATCACCAGGCTGGTGAGAGCATAAGTATAGTAAGGGATTCCAAAACTAAAGAGTATTTTGAATCTTAAAACCATTTAACTGTCTGAAGCTATTTCATCTCCTCACAACCTCTTGAATTCTGCAATTTCTTGATTTTCATCAATTTTAGTGAACTAAGAGATAATGAAAAGGAAAGTTTTCCCTCAGGCTGCTGCTGGGGTTATGTTTTCACACCTCGCATTCCTGATGAAGTGCTCATGAAGCTTATCATGAGCCACTGCAGTTTATAGCTTGATTTTGCTCTGCCATAAAATGTCAGTCTTTAGGCTGTGCCTATAAATGGCAGAAGCTCAGCTGTCCACTCTGCCAACCCAGAGCAGAAACCTTGGCAGCCCCTCCAGTGTTACAGACAAACACAGAGTTTCTCATAATTTTGCTTTCTGGAGCAAAGCTGGAAAAGATAATGTCAGTGTACCGCCAAGAACCTCAAATGACTCAAAAAGGTGTAAAAAGCAAATCAGGACTTATGAGGTAACCATGTCATTTTATTGAATATTTTTTAAATTTATGGGACTGGCATCTGGAGTTAGACACAGTTTACATATGAGACTCAGACTGATTGATTTCACAGGGGAATCCAGTGCTATTTGGTTTGGCTGGTATGTACCTGGCAGGACTCTGCACAGAGTCACTGTTTTCTTTGGGCAGGTGAGGACCCCTAACTAAGCCTTGCTGTTTTCCTGGGACTGGGCTTGCACAGCTACAAGCTGGTTGGCAATGCCAGCAGTTGTGAAGACAGCGCTGATGAGGTTTTTTTTCCCAGTGGCAGCAAAGTGCTTTGGCTCAGATTCCTGCCGTCCCAGTGGGGTGGTTATAAAGCACTTTCATGCTTTGTTTCTGGTTCAGATAGCTCCTGGCATCGATGTGAGCACCCTCCAGGGCAGGATGAGCTGCTGTGACCCCCTTCTCACAGGCATACCAGCGTGTGAGAGGCAGTCAGGGTAATGAGTAACATGGCATGATGGGGAATATCATGCCATGTATCTGTATCTGTATCTGTGGGAATAGTCAGCTTGCCTTTCCAATGGGAGTTTCCCAGGGTTTTCTTAATTTTAAATGCAAGCACTAATGCATAAAAGAAAGTGGTGGGGAGAGCAAAACTGAACACTGATGAATATAAGAGATGGAGCTGTGGAGAACACCTTTAAACCTGGAAGATTAAGACCCTTAGAATAAGGGTAATTTCATTATAGAAAACCTATTTTATTTTACCTTCTCTTGAGAGAAGTAAAAAATTGCAATGAAGTTTTCACTGCACAGTTAGGGACTGGCAGCCTTTACACACTGTACAGCCTATGGGATAGCAAAGGAAAAGGTGCTTTCTTTTTTCTGGGGTTTCAGAAAATAATTTTGAAGCAAATTAACAGAATGAGACTTCATGACATCAATCACATACCTCCAAAAAAGACTTGCCAGCAGAAAGCTAGCTATCTAAAAGGTTAGAGAAAGTCACAAAGACATAAGCTTATATAGGCTTGCTGATGAAATATGTAATGAACCTTGTACACAGAATTATTAAATATTATGAAACAGTTTTAAGATGCCTTTTCTTGGCAACTTGATTTTTAAGCTTCAGGGTTAATGTGAGCATTCTTTGATGACCATTGTGACTTGTTGAAAGGTTGGATTTTTAAGGAAATGTGACTGAAATCTGTGTCCATCAGTTTCTTTGCTTGCTCTTTGCTCTCTCTCCCTCTTGACCAAGCTGGCTGGTCCTACCAGAATCAGGAAAAAGGACAAAGTATCTCTAAGTTACAGTAGAGGTCCGAAAAGTTTCACAAAAATTGAGAGCTGAGGAAAAAAGGAAGCCTCAAATTAATATTGTCACTGAGACAAAAGCTCCAGCACAAACACAAGAGTCGTCAGCATGGCTGAACTAACCACAGTAGATGAAGAGGATAAAGTTATAGACCTGAAGTTTGGTCACGTGGGAGGTAGTTAGGGATGGCCGGAGGACTAGCTGAGGTAACTGGGGTAGGGGCAGGCAGAACAATGAACAGATGTAGGACATAAGTACATAGAAAACAAGTCATTATTAGTTCTGCTGTTACCATACCTGCTTTCTTTTTAACACAAATGAGAATTCCAAACAGTCACAAACATCCAGAAGCTGCAGAATAAAGTCAGATACCAGGTTTCACAATACTTGCTGTACTAGGTCTGCTAACATTGCAGCACTAGAGCTCATTCTTACCTTTCCACAAGGTCAACCAAATGCTGAGATGTAACGCTGACCTCATTAAAAGCATTTTTCATAAGCAGTCTCTATGCTTGATGTAAAAGAAAACACAGCTTACTAATATGAGTGTCCTTTGGAGGTGAGATTTGTCAGCAGAAACAGGCCAACTTTTGTAATTCTGTGATGCAAACACAACTTATATTTTGGAGATGAGGGAAAGGACAATCTAAAATGCCAGTGATTTGTAAGAGGCATCTCAGATAAACCCAAAATTGAGTTCCTAGCATGCAAATATTAAGGGCAGAATGTTTTAGAATAAGCAGTATCTATTGTTTCCTTTTCTAACACGGATGTCACTTCTGGAGGACCTATGATGCCTAAAGTTTTTTAATTTTTTCATGTACTGTAGCTTTGTGGAATTTAATATCTATTTTTATAGTTTCTAGCACCTTCTCACCCCTTTTCCATCTTCTTAGCCTTTTTCACAGTGTAGAACAATAGCTAACCCTTTCTAACACATTATGTCACACTCTTGAAATTTTGTATAGCATTATTTTCAATAAAAGAATTTCTAACAAGGACATCTTGTTTTGCTCCAGCACTTGAGAGACAAAACAAGATATAAAGCAAAGATCTCCCTGGAGACATTCCAAGGGGCAGGCCCAAGGGTGGGTCACCAGGGCAACTGCTCTCCTATTGGATGTACCTGCCAGATAGACTAATTCGTTAACCTTGTAAAAATTGTAGAAATCCTATACCATGCACACACACAGCTATTTTTGTGCACCTGAAAGCTTTCAATACAGAACAGCTCTTTATATTATTACTTTAATATTGTTTGGGAAGTTTTTCTTTTGATTCCAGGCAACAGTTGCTGCTCTGATTGAAAATTAGTATGTTGATACAAAATCCCACAAAGGATGTGTTTTTCACCATCCTCCAATCTCACATATCTACCAAATATTTCAGCAGCCTGGGAAGAGAGTCAGCTGCTTGTAGTTCAGGGAGGATCTCAGACTTAATAATTTTTTTTCAGAGTCTGGGTAGAAGAGAGTTTTTTCCCCAGTAATTTGTGGGTTTTTTCCCCCCACAGCCCAGCAGAGTGGTAAAAATGGCAGCCCAGGCACCTGAGAGGAACTGAGCCCAGCGGAACGGCAACGAAACCCAGCTCGGACAGCCTCCCTTCCCGGGGGTTTGTTTGGTTTGTTTGTCACTGGTGTCCTTTGCTTTGGGTTGGGGGGAGACTGCCTGTGGGAGTCCCTCACCATCCTGTCTTTGTTCCCGCCAGCCGTGTGTGTGGCCTCTGGGAGCGGCCGCCACCTTTCCTCTGTCTGGGGCAGCCAGTGGATGTGGCCTTTGAGGTGTGGCCACCATTCTGTTTTTGTTCCTTGTGAATGCATTTTGGCTGGTAAAACATCTTCTCCTTTTGAACTCTTTTGTTATTAATATTGCAGTTGTTACTGTGCATTTCTTATTCCATTGCTTTGTGCTTTCAATAAGTTATTATCTCAACCCATAGTCTCTGCTTTTGTCCCTCCCTTTAAAGAAGGGGTAGGGGTTTATATAAATTCCTGCTGATATTCCACCACTACACTTGCACACACACAAGCTTCTGACTGTGTCCCTTTTTGGAACTGCTGTCTTTGTATTCTTTGTCTTCAGACAAACTGACCTGATTTTTTTTTTTTTTT
>VXBR01005272.1:453643-506110 GCA_013400215.1 Cisticola juncidis | reverse complement strand
TTTTTTTTTTTTTTTTTCTTGTGTCTGTGTGTGTGTGTGTACCATAATCCTAACCTGTCTGCTCTCATCCTGCTTTTGTCTGCCTGGTACTGTGGATCATGACTATGCCTAAAGGTAGGGATGTCCTCTGTATTGAAGCAGAAGTGTAGCTGATCAAGTTATTCCTTGCCCCATCCTTTTTTCCCACTGCTTGTTATTGAATTGACTGTCTTCCAGGCATTATTTCTCCCTCAGCTCCCTGAGCTGTGCCAATAGCCCACACTGCCTTCAGTCACAATTCAGGCTAAACTAGCTGATTTTGTACTGAAGCAGGCTATAAACACACATACAAACTCATTGTGCAGGTTGGCTGCAAAGACATGCAGAGGCCCATGATGGATAGCCAGTAGGCAGAAAAATCTGAATCCACTACAAGGTATGTCCACTGGGATTGTACATCAGTATCATTACATATATATTATAGAAAGTCATAGAGACTAAGGCCAGAAGTACAAAGTATTTTAAAGGGAAGCAAAGATCCAATCTATCTCTTAAATCACAACCTGTGTGCCTTCCTTAAAGACACACAGGGAATCTGTGATGGAACAGAAAACTGAATTAAGATTCCTAGGTGGCAAGTCTAAATTGCATTTTTTTTCAAAGTTGGAAGTCAAGTTAGAAAAACAGTTTGCAACTAAGGACTGCACAGCAGTGGAATAGGAGAGAAAAGTTTCAGTTTATTTAAAGTATAGCAGCCTCTGTGAATTGCAGGTGTTACAGATTAACACTTTAATGGGAGCCACATACATTGCATCCTTGATGTCTGACTGCAAACTCAGGTTAAGAGACAAAATTGTTTTGACATCTAAGGAGGACATAGTGTTCTTTCTGAATATAGATCGAGCTGTCTGTGACATGTAAATGAAACTCTTCTGAGTATTTTTTTTTAAGAAATGTGATCAAAAAGAAAAGGTAGAGAATTGTTCAAGCCTATATGCTATCCTGGGATTCCATTTCTAATTACAGAGTCTCTTTGGACAATGGCAGTGTTTTAATCTTGTTTTGCTGAAACACTTAAACATGTACTTAGGTAAGGTTGTTTTCAGAACTGCATGTAAATAATACTTAGATAATAATGTTTTTCCCTGGTCTGACTGTAATTTCCATTCCTTGATTCTGCTAGTCTGGTCTAGTCTAGTCTGTAGTCTGGTCTAGTTTTTGGAAGATATTTACATATATATTCATACACCTTAATATTTAGTGTACACTATTTTTCCTCTTGTCTCCTCACATGTGTGCCACAGACCTCCTGTATATCTAATGAAATATTTCTAAACTGCTTTCACACTGCCTCTATGAATTTTAATTTTTCTATTTTTCTTTTCAGTCTGTTCTTTCATCTAAGGAAAAATCATTCTGTACTCTGAAATTTTGTGTTGGAGACAGCCATCCTAAACTCTATAAGGAAGCAGAAGATGACATGTCATGCCTATGGACCCAGACTCCACTTCCTTTCAACAAACAGGACATTCCCTTATTGGCACTGCCACTCCACAGAATCACAGAATCAAAGCATAGTGGAATTGTTTAATTTGGAAAACACCTCTAAGATCATTGAGTCCAATCATTACCTGATCACTGCCAAAGCTACCACCAAACCGTATCTCTTAGTGACCCATTTACATGTTTTGAACACTTAGAGGGATGGGCTCAGACTCTGCAAACCTCTGCAGAGCTATGTAATGTTCCATCTCTGTGCTCTCTCTTCCATTCACATCAGAATGGTTTGCTTTCCATCTTCAGCTTCCGTGGTAACATGCCTTTTCTTCTCAGTGTCAAGCTCTGTCTCATGCTCTTGCACAGGCTGTCCCCTTATTAACCACTATTTGGTCCTATCCATGCTTTTTTCCCCTCTATTGCAACAATCTGTAACTGACTGCACAGAAGTCATGGACTCAGGTGCTCACATCTACTTGCACTGCATTCTCTTTGTCTTATACAAATGCTTACATGTTCAGCATTTATGCATTTTCCCTTGTCTCCACAAAACAAGTATTTATTTACACAGAAGCCACATGGAGGAAGTTTGCCAAAGATTTTGTGTACGTTCACTAATTCAATTTCACATGAAACAGAGTGCAAGAAGAAGCAACATGGGAAGCTTTGTTTTGAAGAGGTTTTGTAACTTTTTCACTTGTAGTTTTGTGGTACCATCCTTGGGCATGTGACCTTGATTCAGAATGCCATGCATAAAGAGAGGCATCTGGTTTTTTGCTACATTATGGAGGAGGGGATGGAACATGGACACATTCCAGAACCTGGTGAGACAAAGATGCTTGATTTGATAGGTACTTTCCAGGTGATCCAGAAAAAGAAGTATCTGTGTCCTGTTCTTCTTAGTCTTGGTGCTGTGGTTTTTCTGTGAGTAGCAGGCATCTAATTCCAGGAGGATTGTGTTTTCTGTGGCTTTCTTTTCTTTTTCCTTTCTGTCCCACTTACAAGCCATCTACGATAGCTCTGACAGGATATTCCAGATGTTCTGAAACAGAAATGGAGAGGGAAACACAACACTCAACATTTAACAAAATTCTGTTTTGCCATCTAATTTCTGTTTAAAGAAGCAACAAATTCTTAAAACAAGACTGCCATGCTCATTATCCTCTGCTTTCCCTCAGGCACATACTGTGTGGGTGGGAAAAATTACATTTCATAGTCTGATGCTGGCTACTTTCTTTCCCTTACCTTGCCTCCATCCTTTTTCAGGGTTTTATCAGACGAGGTGATAAATCAGGTAGAATGATCCTGCCATCACCTTTACTCTGGAAATCTAAATTGGGTGACAAGGAGAGAGATAGAAAGAGTTTGTGGAGAAAGCACCAATGATCATGGAGATTTCAATAATAGATTCTTTATTCTGTGTGGGGAGCGGACTCCAGAATTGATATAATGTGCCATTGTGCACCCCTCAGTCCCTGCCAGCACATAGAAGCCATGCCACCATGGCTTGAAATTCCATTCAAAGCATCTAAAAATCCTGGCAAAAGAAGAGATTATGATTTACTCTGTCTTCTCTTTGTTCCTTTGACGGGCTGCTAAGTGCATAGCTATGCTCATGGCATTCAGGGCAGTCTGATCCACTCATGTTAAATCAGTAGATCATACCTTCTCCAGGTAACGAATGACAGGATGAGAAAATGGCCTCATGTTGCACCAGGGGAGGTTTAATTGGGTATTAGGAAAAATTCCCCCACTGAAATGTTGGTCAAGTACTGAAACAGAATGCTCAGAGATGTGATGGAATAACCATTTCTCAGAAATGTTCAAAAAACACCTAGTTGTGGCAGCTGGGGACATGATTTAGTGGTGAAGACAGCAGTGTTAGATAAATGGTTGGACTCGATGACCTTGGAGGTCTTTTTCAGCCTTAACAGTTCTATGATTCTATGACACAGAGAAGAACAAATGAGGTCAAGGCCTCTGTGTATCCATGAAATGGAGAACTCTGCTGATGTTAGCAACAACTTTGGAACATGCAAGATCATGCTAAGGTAATAAATATTTGTCACCAGGTATAGATAGAAAGGCATCTGGGATCAGAAAACGCTTAACTACTGTTGGCAGGTTTAAACCCCTTCTTTGCACTTCCAAAACAGGAGAAGGTATGCACCAGGTTTGTATCCTATGCTCTTCTCTTCAGATGAAGAGGTCTGTCTAGGATACCTGTGATTTATTTAACATTCTTCTGCTGTTAGCAAATCCTCTTACTTTCTGCATCTGCAAATAGGCAAGTCTGGGAGGTGAACACCATGTATAAATGACCAAGGATAACTCTGTGAATCTGTGTTGCACTTACAGGAGACAGACTCTGCAAGGAAAGAGCTAGGGAAAGTCAGCAGATATCAACAGTCCTAAATCTTCCTTGAATATCTTGCAGCTGGATTTTGGGACCAAAATAATATGAGGTTTCCTTTTATTTGACTTTCTGGCATTTAGATTTCATAAGCATATTTTTTTCCTTCTCTTGTTCGAAAGGTAGCTAAGATGACAAGGAACCAGATTGTGAGACTTATAAAATCTTGAAACTGGGCAATACAATATTTAGCCTTAATGTCACTCAGTTGACTGGGGACAAGGTAGCTGTTATGTAAAAAAAACAAAAAAACAAACTAAACCAGAACCAGAACCAAAACTGACAGAAAGCCTCTAACCAAAAAGATCAACAACAAAACGCAGATTATAGGAGAATTGTGTCTGATAGGAGAATAAGAAGCAAACACCCTCAGGATAGCCATCATCTCTGAAGAATTTTTTTCTTGTTCCTGCTTAGCTCAAGCCAAATCAATGTAAGGGTTTTGCCCCAATTCCAATTAGTCCATTGTAGGTCAGTATATCTGCAAAGTCCTAAAAAGATCTGTGCAGTTATTTCAGGAGACTGAACAGCCCAATTTCTGTTCAGCTAAATGTCAGCTGAGCATACCTGGCACTTTGCAAGAATTGCTTCCCTGGAAAAGATGAAGGCTGACTCTGACAGAGAAGTAGAGTATGAGAATGGAGCCATGCAAGCAGCTGAATCTCTTAGATGTTCCTCAGCATCATTAAAAATAAGGGTGGCCAAGGAATGTAAATGCAAAAGACACCTAGGTTAAAACTTCAAGTGTGATTTTGGTGCAGCATGTCTAGCTACATTATTTGGATATAGTCTGAAACAGAAGAATTTGAAGTGTATTCACAATATCCTGAAGGTATTTTGACATCTGTTCCTTTGGATGTTTTAGTTTTGCACTGAGGGGATAAGGGCAGAATAATTCCTGCTTGACCTTTACTCACTGGAAAAGTAAAATCATTGCTTTTGCCAATGAGAAAGAATAACTTTGAACAAGTTCTGGCCAAGTTCATACTAAAGGTGCTGAACTCTTCTCTTTGAAGAGATATCATGTAGCAGAGATAATTTGTACTGCATGCTGATATTTCCTCCAAATTAATTTAAACTGGCATTCTGCCTCAAAAACTGAAAAATATTAAACCTGACACTCTGCTTGTTTGTTATCCATTCAGAATGTCTACAGCTACACCTGTTGTGATTTTTCTGTTGCTGCTGGGTTTCCACTTAGATTGCTTAGATGTCCTTTCTCACTATTCTCAAAATTTCTGCTGGCCCCCAATTGACTCCTCCACTGTGACTCATGGGCCTCTTTCATCAGGAGGCAAACTAATGGTCTCCTTTGACAGATGCTGGATGTGTTCTGCACAGCCCTAGGGTTCCTGCTGCTGCTAATGAGATTTTTCTGGAGGGTTGGGAAAGATCATTAAGGAATGGTTTCTGAGAGCCCAGTATTATTTTTTCAGTGTTTAACCAGGGGTGCCTCCTCACTGCTCAATGCTAATAATGGCAGAATGATTGCTTGGTAGAAGGATAGTCATGGATCGGCTCACTGGTGTCAACACACAGGTTCATCTGCTAGCCTGGGTGGTTTTGAACTTTTGGAGGTATGAAAAAAGGAGCAATTCTCACAGGCTTATAGCAAGGTGAATTGTGGAGCTAAGTGAGAAGACTTGTCACAAGGCTAATGGAATAACCTAGCTGCACACAGAGGGATTCCTACCTCAGGTAGGTATCCACTCCAGTGAAGAAAACAAAGTGAATTACCAGAAATACTTACTTTGAGAACAATCCCTGTCCTTGAAAACAAACAGGATGGTACTAGGTGGTGGTGGGG
Source organism: Cisticola juncidis (assembly GCA_013400215.1). Lineage (NCBI taxonomy): Eukaryota > Metazoa > Chordata > Aves > Passeriformes > Cisticolidae > Cisticola > Cisticola juncidis. Next base: position 500,414 of record VXBR01005272.1, on the reverse strand, counting down.
TGAGAAAAATGAAAACTGTCCTTGGGAGACAGACCTGTCAGCTGCTATTTGTGGGCTTGGTTAGAGAATGGGAAACATGGGGAAGGGAACATTGGGACAGGAACTGTGGATAGTGCTAGAAGAGCTATGGGGCAGACAACATATAAGAATTTGGCAAAGAGAAAGGGAAAGCTCCCTGAGATGCTATTCATTTTTACTGTCATAAAGGATTCAAGAAGAATGTGGCTAAATACTTGACCAAAGGAGAAGGTACATGTAGTGCAGGGAGACAGAAAAATGCATTATTAAACATTCTTCAGTTGCTCTAGACAATATCCTTTACTCCCAGTCCAGAACTGATAAAGGCCTTAAGTTTCCCTAATTCAGAGAACTTGGAATGCTGAGATGCAGGGGAGGTAGCTGAAAATTTGAAGAAAGGAGGGAGGCTGAAAAGCATCACTGATGGGGCATGCTTCATAGATTTTGCAAGAGCAGAGAAAAGATCACCCTGATGGGGACACTGCGCTTTTAAAAGAACTTTGTCAAGAAAAAAAATGCATTTCAGAGGAAGCTTATGTTTGGACATGCAGATCTATTAAGCTTCAAAAACATGTACTCAGGTCACAAAGCTTTCCTGGAACAGCTGAAGAACTGTCCAAAGTCTTAGTGCCAAGGGTTTTCTGAATATCACATCTGAAATAAAGCAAAGTGTCCTTCTTTGTGAAGTGCAGCAGATAAAACCACTGCAGAGCTAAAACACTGAGATCATATATGAAAGCCACAAGAAGTTTGAATTCTGCTCTGCTTTACATGAAGTGGTGGGCAAAAGATAAAATTTATATGGTTGCTGTATTTTTGACATTTTGTCTGTTGTCAAACATTTATTGCTTCTAAAATTTTTGAAGGGATGGCTAATTATTAAACTGTAATGAAGATATATATTTTCTCATATTAAAAATAAAACTAATACCTACAGGTGTTATCTAAAAATACAACAAACAGGTGAAAGATTTAAAGATCAAGGGTCAGAGAGCTATTTTTACCATTTCTGGGAATTAATGATGTTCATGTTAAGACACCAGATCATAATTATCTAATAACAAAGATAAATGTACAAACAATCATAATGGTAATAGCAGGAGGGCAGAATAGTTACACATGGGTATGTCTTTAGCGAACAGAAAAGCTCAGAGTGTAGATTAGAGTTGAAGGATCCCAAATGCCCCATCACTATTGGTCTTGAGACTGTTTTCTCTCCTCTTGAAAAGCCAAACAGTTCTGGAAGGGCTTTAAACTGAGGTGAGTTTAAACTGCTGACAGAAAGGCTATATTCACATTAGCCAAGGGAGATGGCTTTTTTTCTTTGGGATTTACATCTGCACAAGAAGCAAATTTCCATTACAATGGAAACACTTCCCATCAGTTAGAGAGCTTTTTTCTTGCTGACATCAAATATTTTCTTGTCTGCTTGCTGTGTCTGCTCTGTTTCTGGCCTGAAACTCTCAGGGCACTTACATTTGCTTACATTTAATTCTTGCCTTAGGGTATGGTTTTGGCAAACTGTCAGTTGGCATGTGTTGGGAAGTCAGAGCATTTCCCTGGGAAACATAGTCTCCTGTAAAATCATCTGTTCCACACTGATAACATTTAGATCTGAGTAAAAACAGCAGAAAAGTATGGCCAAGGGCCTTTGGCAACTTCAGAGAGAGCCAGAGTTCCTGCCTATAGCTGCTCAAAAAAGCCAAAATTAGCTAGAAAAGAGGGAGCTTTTCTGGAAGCCATTAGCCTTGGAGGAAAGCTAAAGCAGCAAAATATGCACAGGTAGTTTGAAATCATCACCTGCAAGCCTGCAAGGACAGAAAAGGTAGAAAGTGAGGCAGTTTCCATTAACTCTTCTTTAGTCTGGCTACATGAATCAGCAATTTGAGAAAGCTGCTCTTTGTGCACAACAGAGTAGGGATGCAAATGTAAGGGGCAGAGAGGGGGCTGGAGAAGCTGAATTGTTTGGAGAAGCTGAATTGTTTGGAGAAGGTGAATTGTTTCCATACCTCCACGAGTGAGCAAAGCTGAGTCTGCCTTCAGCAAGTCTTCCTGTTAGTGGCAGATGAAAGGCACTTACCCATAAAACTTTTCTGGATTGGTTTCTAAAGATGTGAAGGTCAATTGACTTTTCCTCTTTAAAAATTACACCCTTCACATTTCTCTCCTTTTTGGATACCAACAATATATTTCTCTTCAAGACTGTCAAGAGCAGTTTAAATGAGCTTAAAATATTTCAGGTGAGTGGTAATCTGGCTGAAATCAGCCAGAGTTCAAAAGTTAGGAATGTTAGATTCATGGAGAGAATAAACAAGTTGACATGCCAAGTAAAATTTTACAAATATGGTTGTCTTCACTTCAGAAAGCAGCCTAAAAGCTGTTTATTGGCAAATGAAAGACACACAGTGATTGTCACCAGTGCTGGTCACGATGAAATCCTGGAAACAGTAAGAGTGGCTACTAGAATAAGAAGGTTTCAACAAGACATAACCTGTTTCTTTCAGCAGTGTAGAACACAACTTGCAGAAGTGAGATTCCTAAGATCATATAGAAAAATAGCAAGATCAGAAGTTACACATATTGTTTGCCAGTAGAAAATTCAAGAAAGGGGCTAAAGACACCTTTATTCAGGGCTCAAAATCAGAGATACTGAAGAAACACAACTGATGGTTTCTGTCTTTATCTCTGATATAGCCTTTCTTTACCGCTGCCCTTTCATCACCAGCTAAACTGTGTTTTTCTGTTCCCTGTGTTTAGATATTGAAAATATTTAAGAATTTAATGGGGCTCTGTGAATAGGGAGCTCAGCTGAAGATATCATGCACAGTTTTGTTTTTTTTTTCTCAGACTAGAGTATTTAATATCATCTCTTAAGACAAGGGAAAGGCTATGTGCAGTTCCAGTCCAAACTGCCTACCAGTTGAATAGTTAACCATATATTTTAGGCCAATGGTGGTTAATGGGTAAAACTGGCTCAAAGTGAAACTTAGCCCATGGCTAAATGGAGTAGGAGTAAGAACTGCATACCTAAAAAAACCAGGATTTTTGTGTTGATGATAAACATACCAATTTTGTAGAACTCCTCAACTAAATCAATATCCAGTCATCCTGTATCTTTATGATAATTGTTTTGAGAAAATAACACCTTCCTTCACAATACGCTTACATTTTCCCTAAAGATATAGGTAGTTAAAAAATAAGAAAAAAATAAGAAAATAAGAATAAGAAATTTCTAGTTTTTTGAGGCTTTTTGGTTTTGCTAGATTCAGCTTAACCATTCTGCAATAGGTGGAAGCTTGTTATTTCTGAATACAACTTAGAACTTGTACCAGAAAAGGGTTTTTTGTTAAGGTATTAATGAAAACTCCATGTAATTTGAAAGGCTGAAAAGTCCAACAAGCTGATAAAGTCATTATTCTGGGGAGAAGAAAATGAAAAATGTGTAACAAATCGGAGCCATCTCTTCCAGGAGGAAGCTGGTCCCTAAAGAGCTATGATCATTGCCCAGAAGTGGCTCTCAGTTCCCTGTGATTGTTTTTCCTAAGGCTTTGTACAGTAGGGTGGGGAGTGGATGCTCATTTTAAGGGCAGCCAAATTACTTCTAAACTGCATCATGAGGCCGTTTTTTTTTTTTTTTTTTTGATTAAAGCATTTTAGCATTTCATGGAAGTAGTCTTCCCCATGGCCTGTGGACGAGGTTTGCTGCCCAGGCAGCCCCAGCCTGCCACATTTCTCAGTGCTTTTCCAGAGACTATTGTTTCTCTCCAAGGAGTGAGTTGAGTGTTGGTATAATGTTTCTTTCTCTCAAAGAGCATGAGTGAACCCCTTGGACCCAGTAGGAGCCAAATGCTCAAGTCTGTTAGCAATGTTCAGCAGCAGAAGGCCTGGCTGAACACATGTACAGCCACAGACTGTTGGCTTGAATGAAATATAACAACTGGAAAACACAACAAGCTGACTAAAGGGGCATCATCCCATTATTCTAGACTTCAAGGGACTTACCAAAATCAAGTGTGTATTGCAAACGTGTAAGCATAGAGCATGTGAATTCATGTTATGCAGACACAGAAACATGTCAGGTGCAACAAAAGATCTTACAAGTCTCTGTAACTGCTCAGAAACTGTCTGGATGACGAAGCCCCTTACATGTGTCTGACTTTTGCCCAGGGGTCCACAGACTGACTAATGAACTTGTGAGTAAGGCTGGCAGGGCTTTAGAATTACAGCAGAGTGAGAGTTCCCATTCAGAATGCTGTAATGAGAGTGTTTTGTGCTGGCTGGATAATACCTGTACAGATCACTCCTTTTATTTCCATGCCCTTTGCAGCGATTCGTGTTGATCAAAAATCTTGTATCTCCAAAATTGCCCACCAAACAGGCCTTAATAGCTCTTTTCTCTTGCAAAGTCCCTTTATGGATGAAGACAGTTCAGGCTGCTTTGGGGGTTCAAGGTAGATCTTTCACCTTGCAAATTGCTTTAGCTGATGTCAGTTGATGCATTTTATATCAAGTGCCATGTTCTCAGTATTGTCTGTAAGTTTCACACCACACTTCCCTCCCATGCCCAGGTTTGGCCCATGAATCCTACTGGCTAGCAAATTATCATTTATTTTTCTACTTGTGAGACAAATCTCTATTTGACAGCTGTTTCCTGGTGAAAGCAACAGCTTTGTCAGCAATTCAATGGCAGAAGCCTCTTCTTGGGACAAAAGTCCTTGACTTAATAATTTTAAAATACCTATTCTGAAGACACTGGAAATTCTATTGTCTATAACTCATGCGACCTATTTTCCTATGAGAGGGAAAGCAAAGCAAAATTAATTTATTAAGTACAGTTTATGAGGAAAAGTAGACTTTGTAAGGAAGTACTGAAGCTGGCAGGTATCTAGTAATTGTAATTCAACACTGCTGTCCTGTGCTGACAGGTTCAAAGGTCCCGTGGTATCTTAGTCATAGGCACCAGTGGGCAGCCACACGTACAGGAAGGCAGATGGCACTGCAAAGCCTGCTTCTGTTTGAAGCTAGAATGAAACTGAATACCTGCCCAGAAAAGCTATTTATTCGGTCTTCATTATGGGTCTGAATCACAAAGCTCTACCCCTGGGTCCCTGTTGCTGCCTGAAGTCACTGTGCCACCAGAGGACATCCTGTGTCTCATGACAACTGTCATCTTGATGGGAACACTGTAAATTGAACAGAGAATCACTGCCCCTAAACCCACAAGTTATCACAGCTTGTGTGGGTGCATCAGCACCAAGCAGGTCCGTGCCCTGAGAGGAGCTGTGTGCTCTATAATCCCCCTCTGAGCCAGGGGCTGCAGAATCTACAAGGAAAGGTTTTATTTCACACAGTGCCAAGGAAGCTGGGAAAATAGCTGGGAAAAGGTCAGCTCTGAAAATATGCTTTTACAGACTCAGGCTCACAAATGCTGAAGAAACTGCACAGTCTGAGACACTGAATTGTCACAAGTTCCATTTGTACTTTTAAAGGTACTGACTGTGTGGGAGATGTGAGTTCATTCAGCTGGTCGCTGCATAGCCTGCAGTGTGTTTGAATTCCTGGTCTGAAATGGCCTGCAGATACCTGGCTAGAGGGGCTGCACTGGCAAACGTCAGGCCTGCCTAAAATAGGGAAAAAACCAAGGTGCATTGCGAGAAAATATTACTAAAAATAGAGTGTTTTCCCCTCATAACAAAATACAGGTAAAAATGAAATTCAATACTTCCAGTCTTTCTGCATCTCTGAATGACAGCCAGGTATGAATTCATGGCACTTGTCTCATGGCTAAAAAAATGCAACACAAAGGCAACTTCCACATCTATTTTTGTTTAAGTTTTTTAAATTCCATGGCTCATAATAGGGTGAAATTTGGTCCTAAAAACTGCTGTAACTAATAACCATTTATGTTCACGTTACTTGTTTTAAAATGTATATGGAATTAGTGGGTTTTCACTGTGAAGCTTTTTCCAATGAAAAGTGATTTTTCAGCCAAACAAGGATTTTCCTTTTTGAATACATTTAGTCATAATCATAATCATAATGTAACTTTTATTGTTTTTCAGAAGGAAAAAATGGATATAACTTTCTGGCAAAAAAAATCTGTTTCTTTATAAATTTATTTGATCTTATTCCATTTTGAAAACTGAATACATATCTTTTTTTCCTATAGAGATCTCTACTAATGGTATTTAGGTTTTGGTGGGGTTTTTTAAATTTTGTTTTTCCTAAAACATGCCTGTGAAGAAATTTTATAAGTCCCAGTAAGTGGGTATTATTCCTTCTATGCTTTGAATGGAATATAATTGCTGGCCCTTTTATTTCATTAATTCCCCTTACAAATATACATTGTACCCAATTTAAGTTCCTGAAAGACACAGGGATTAGAAACTTATTTAGCTTGACTAAATCCTTTGGAAATTTAAAATGGAAAATATTATCACAGTTTGAGTGTTAAATCTACCAAAATTTTGTGTAACCAGTTAATTATTTGCTTGAGAGGATCCCTAAATCTTGTGAAAGTAGGGTGATTTGGCAGTGATGCAATCTCCAAACCAGAAAGGCAGGCAAGCTGTTGTCATGTGGAGTGGGGAAAAATGCAAAGCAGCTGAGGAATTTTGAAGGTTTTTTTGCTAGAAAGGCTTTGCTGAGGGGACAGGTACACCCGTGTAATTCCCTCAAGAAGAGGGAATTAACTAAAACTCCAGGGAACTGGTCAAGTACAAACGTTTGGTCTAAAAAATGTGTCTGAAGAACAGGCAAAAAGTAGATCCAGAAAAAGTGAAAGGGAAGAGGGATGGGAGTGCATCGAGAGCTGGTGCACAACAGAATGGCAGATAAACTCTGCACACTTCGTCCTGCCTCTAAAACAGCAGCACTGTGATGCATCCCACTGTAGTTACAGGAGTGTGTCTAAAGACCCACATCATCCAAATGTTTCATTTCCTGACAGCAAGAACCTGCAAAGCTCTGATATTTTGGACTGGCTGCTGAGGCCAGGAAGTCATGTTATTTTGTGATAGGAACATCAAACCACAATGCTAACTTTGCAGGAGGAGGTGGGAAAGAGGAGATCCTTTTTCATAGAAATGATTCTGTGCTGCCAAGAAGTAAATAGGATGGATACGTTTTCTGCTCATTTAACTTTGTAATATGCTCTCTATAACTCCTCAGTCAGCAGAAAAGGTATCTAAAACATGATAGCAAGGAATTCCAGGGAATTCAAGCTTGAGAAGTGACCACTCAAATGTCTTTAAAGGTGTTAAAATTGCTTGGCACTATTATGGTTTTAGATGATCTCATAGACTTTACTATTTTTTTTTAAGTGACTATTTTCTTCTATATGAAATGGGACCCAACTACCTAATTTTAATTTATTATGTTTAGTTTCATTGTTTAGTTTTTTTATTATTTAGTTTATTATGCCCACCTTGATTTGTCCACCAGCAATCCTCTAAAAGAAGGGTCTTTTTTTGTCAGATAGTAAAGGTCATGGGTGTGGAAGCCAAAAGACTGAAGAAAAAAGAGCAGAAGGACAAAGAGCAGTTAGAAGAAGAGGTGTGAAGACATCACAGCTATTTACCTATCTGTCACAGCACACCTTCCAGTCACCTCTGCAGAACCACATGATGTCTAAAATATGTGAAGCAAAAGTAATTATCCTGTCTCAGTGGCTCCAGCTTTTTATAGAAGTCAGTTAGTTTGAGGCATTTTCTGTTCAAAATTAAATTAGAAGCAGGCTTTTCAAAACAGCTGAACTACTTAATGTCTCAGTATGATGTTTCCACACACATGCATGTGTTTTCGGCATGCAGCTGGCATTTTTCCCAGCTTTCCTGAGATGAATGGCCTACTTCTGAGTAGCTTTTCCTACCTCAATACACTGCAGTGTTTTGAATTTCTAATTAATTTTTTTTTAGGTAGGTGTCTGAATTTATAATACAGCCAGGTATTCCAGAAACAAAAAAATTTACATGCTGAGGGGAATGATGGCTTGAGCCAGCATGGGTTATTGTTTTTGAAATTGGGGAATATCTTAATGTAATACAACAAACTTTGATGGGGGAAGATCCTTATTACTTATCTTTTATCAGAATGCAATAAGGGACTAGCAGGAGAAAAATGTACAAGAGTAGAGGAAAGTAAAGAAATACATGGGTATCTTCTCTGTATGTGCTTTCCAGCTCTATGTATTGTGTAGTTCTATTTAACCACCAAACAGCATGCTCAGAAATACGGACTGACAGAAATACGTACCCTGCAACTCCTTTTCTTCTGTCTCAGTTCTGGGATAATGGAAGGATTTCAGGTGTGTGAAGGCCCCCTTGAAAAAGCAAACAAAGTACCAGGGTATTGTTTAGGAAATGGAAATGCACCCAGCAGTAGATAGAAACCCGAATTCCTTTGCTCTGCAGTTACCATCACAGGAAAACAGAGTTCTGCATTCAGGATGTCCTTGTGTGCTAGCTTATGGCAGGCTTATAATTTTGCTTTTCAAGCATTTGTTTTTTCATTTCTATATGTTTTCCCCTCTCTGTTGGGCAGATGATGGTTCTTATGAAGGGTCATCAGTATTCCTGGTAATGTATTCACAGGAGCAGAATAAAAATGGGATGTAGCTTCTCTCTTTTCCTGCCAGTGCTGCCTGATTAAATAAATGTGCTTCTGATCATGAGACAAGAGAGGTATCACACTGCCATGCAGCCAAAACCTCCACACTGGGGCTATGTCTGGCCCAGTTTATGAATTGCTCCTATTTTAAAGATTTTTTTTTTGCTAGCCCCTTATTTTTTAGATGCATCACTGCAGATGCAAAAAGATAGATTATGTCTGGATTTTTGCATTGGTATTTCCTCTCTGCTCTTTTGCTGAGGCAGAGTAAAAGTATTCTTCCTTTTTTTTTTTTATAAAAGCACAGTGTGTGACAATTTTCCATGTTTCTGAAATATTTATGAAATTTTAGCAGAAAAATGTGGAAGGCCACTATATAGCCCTTTTTTAACCTACCGGGGTTGAACAAGGATAGCAGGGAGAGGACAAGAAACAGAGAACAATTGCTCTTTCCTTACAATCTAGAAGTCATCACTGATGGAGGTAATTACTGGGAAAGTCTTCTCTGCCTTCTCCACAAGCAGAGGGAGTAAAATCAGGTGTCAGTACTTGAGGGGATGCTAGCAAGGAATAAGAACTGACATTTGGATTGAGGTCTCTATAAATGGCAGTTTGTCATTACATTGATGTGCATTGTTAAAAAATTTGTGCATGCCTCCAGAGGTTGCAAGAATTTGACATATTTGTAGTAATGAGTGAGCCTTCCAAAGTGGATTATACAAAGTACAATATTTCAGTCTAATTTTGAGCACTGTGTTTACTTTGGAAGTCCTATAAATCCACTTTAAAATGGTTAAACTAGAACTGTCTGCTGAAGCATTTTAGGCTTCCTGAAACAGAATTACATGAGAAATTGATTTTACAAAAAGTCAACAAAAATGTTTTGCCCTGCACAGAGTAGGAATACTTACTTACTGCAGAAACAGGAAACAGAAACAATTTCATAGTTCAGACAGCACATATGTAGATGCTTTTCCTCAGCACCTTCTTTCAGGAGAGATCATCTCAGGAATTCAGTACCACTTTCTAAATGAGAGCTCTAGAAAAAGAGAGTATTTCTTGTTATAGTGATACACTGCCAACAGCAACTGATAACCAGTCACTAGATCAGGGACTCCAGGTAAAGGCACTGGGAATGTTGAACTTCCTTGGTAGCTCAGAAGAATTGTTTCTTTCCATTTCCAGGCTGTATAACTCTTTCCTTTCAATTCTTTTCTCCCTCCTCTACCCTTCCCATCAATAAAGGTTGGGTGAGCACCTCACTGAAAATGTTAGGAAATGAAAAAACTTAGGATCAGGATTGCTGCTGGCTGCACAGCAGTGAGACAGAGACCAGGGCAGCTGGTGCTGCACACAAGGAACCAGGGGTCCAGGCAAAGGCTATATACAGAAAACCCACCCACTGCCTCCTGGCTGTCAGGCAGGCTTTTGTCAGTGCTGACAGCCTGTCCCCTTCACGAGCATCAAATTAATTCCAGCACTAAAATAAATATCAAATCAAGCCATGTCTGATAAAGAATCCACAGCATGTCCTTGTTACCATCTATGTGTGTCTGTCTCCTGTCTCTGCTGGAAGGGCTCCTTAACCAGCTCTGCATGAGCAAACAGATGGGAAGCAAGCAAATCTTCTTCTTTCCCTCTGGTACCTCAGCCACTCTAGACTGTGACACATGGAAGCTTCCAGTGGTGGGATTTACATAACAATTTAATTTTAAAGAAAGGGGACACGTATTTTTCTGGCAGTTGTGTAATTAGTGTAGTTCCTCAGTAGACCCTCCACTGTTCCTTATGCATTTTACTGAGAAAGTTAGAAATGTCAGACAGGTTTTAGCAGACAGTGGTTTTCTAAGCTGAAAGTCAAAGCCCTTGCTGGAGTGGGTAATAACTCATCCAAAATATGACTTCAGCTTCATTTCCCGCCTTCAATCTTACATGTCCATTGATTTCCACATACAGAATTTGAATGTGCGCTAAGGACAAGCCTAGGGAGCAAATATATAGATGGGCATGTGATCTGGGGGCTCTTATTTGTGGATTGGCCTACATATTAATCATACTTATGTGCAGTTCTAAGTTGTTTTAGTTGTTTTCATCTTGAAGCCTTATGCCTTAATGGTATTGATCTCATAAATACCAATACTTCAGAATAATTGCAGAAAACTTGAGAGAGGAGAAAAAAAAGGCCATGAGTAATTTAAAATCTCTTCTAATTTTTCCTATTCTTCATGCCATGACTTTTGAGGAATCCTGGGCAGGGTAGGAGAGATCTCCATCTCAACCTTTGAAGAGAGGCAAGGGGGCAATGAAAATAAAAGCAATAAGGCAGAAAAAGTATCTATTCAAATTCTGTAAAATTGCCAGAGTAACAAGAGTTACATCTTTTCTTTTAGTCTATAGTGGATTTACCTTCTCTAAAATCATGGTGACGAGTCCTGACAAGCACCAACCCCCTTGGAGAGGAGTAAACATTTTGTACTTCAGAGGCTCGTGGCTGTGGAAGAGATGGCACACTGAATACTGTTAGTCCCCTACTGCTCACCCGGGCTGATGGTGAAGTGCTTTGCTGGCCTGGAATGACCACAGGTGACAAACAAGTACACATTCATTCAATCCATTTGGGCCTGAGAAATCCTTTTGGGGAGGCTAAAGAGAAAACAGAGAAGTGTCATTGTGTGTAAATGCTTTCATTGTACCTCAAACTGACAAGACCCCGTTTATTTACCCAAGTTATGGTTCAGACTATCCTGAACTTTCCTTGCCTATCTGATTTCATTGGAAGAATTACAGGACAGAGGGTAAATTTTGGCTACAGGTGAGGCAAGTTTCTTTCTGCTGTTCCTGCTTTCATCCTTTTTTCTTCACCTTTTTTTTTTTTAAATTGAATTCTATGTTGAGTTTGTGTGCCTCTCTGCCTCTTTAATCTTCCACTTTGAATTCATTTGCAATGTGATAGATGGAGTTTGTGTTTCAGAAGGTGTCAGTGGGACCATGATAATGCATCTCAAATGGTAAAGTCTGCATCTTAATTGATTACCCATGTTCCTCCTTGGCTATGTCCTCTGCCACAAATTCAGCATCAGGGGGCACAGGGAGAAGGGGCTGGGGTTGAGGAGAGGGAATGGAAAAGAGAAGGCACTGAAGAGTTTTAAAAGAATTTGTGTTAATTCCTTCAAGACATCCCTGTGTGATGTTTCTCAGTCAATAGGAGATTAGATTGAAGAGAGGATAGCCACTGCTAATCCTCCTCTATCCGTTCCCACAATGGGTATTAATATAGGAACAAAATACAAACTTGAAGAGGATTTTTTTTTCTTTTCTTTTCCTTTTTTTCCTTTCACTGCATGTCAAGAGGAGTGCTGAAGATCAGAGTCTTTGGTCTCGTTTTTCCCAGGAAGGCAGTAGTCAAGGGGAATTGTCACAGGAATGCTGGACTGATTACTCGGGCTCCCTCTGCAGCTGCAGACCTCTCAGCCCTGAGTTAGAACCATAGCCAGCCACAATAAGCATTTCTCCTTTCAGCAAGATTGGGGGGAAAGGGCAGTGATTTAGGATCCGTGTTTCCTTTAAGTGAGACCATGTGATTCAAACTTTGTCATTACCATGAATCTTCTGGGTTTCTTATCACATGTTTTAGGAAGAAATTTCCTTTGCATTCACTCAGTATCAGCATGAATACTAAAGAATATTTCCAGTCAGCCAGAGCCAGGTGTGCCATCAGCCATTTAAATTTCAGTTTGTTCATCTGGCCCATTCTCTCACCTACCCCTTTATTAAGGCATATCTGGCTTATTTTCATGCTAGAAAGAAAGGGAAACACTAGCAATTAATAACTGTTTCCCTCCTCATGCACTGGTCAGACAATTATAAGTATCCTCTTGCCTTGTTCGAAATTACTTCAGAGACCTCCTGTATTCCTGCTGTCTTATGCATCTCCCCCAGAAAATGAATATATGTCCTAAAATAGGTCAATGTGCACACCCTTTCTTAGGTAGCAGACTGGCAGTGAATATGGGAGCAAATGAAGAGGACACTGAGCTGGGGAAAGAGTCTTTCTTCATTCATCCACCTCCTATTTTTTCCCGATTGATAAAAGGAAGAAAAAAAAATTTAAAAAAGAGAAATTCATGAAAAATTAATGCAAGCTACAAGTGTGCTCTTTAAATAGTCTCTGCCTAAATCTGGACATCCTGACTCCTGATGGCAAGTTCCTTATTTGTTGCCAGTATTAACCTTTGGGGAAGACTGAGGTTATGATAATAAGCATTTCTGTAGTAACTTTTATCATAAGGTACTGAAGTGATTCACCAGCACTAACTTTGCAATAACCTTCTGGATCAGTTAGTTATCAATTCTCCTCTTTTACATACAGAAAAGCAGTGTTGCAGAGCATTGAAGCAACTTTCCCAAAATAGTTCATAAACTGTGGCATAACTCAGGACCAAGGCACAGGTCTGTAGGCTCCAACACAGGGTGCTTGAACACAGGGTGGCACTCCTTAAGGCAGACCACTGCCAGACAAAGTGGGACTTGATTCCTCATTTCCAGTCAGCACTATAGCAGCAGAGAAGCTCTGCTTCCTTTGCTTTTGGTCAATCCTTCTTCCTACAGAGAAATAAATAATCCATTTATTGTTTCTGTCAGACATATCATCTCATATGCACAGCTCAGACATCTAAAACACAGGTGAATGGAAGTGGAATCTGTTTTTAATATATAATTGTCCAGATTATTTCAGAATTCTGGAAAAAAGAATATTCCCTATTACACACAGGAACTTTCAGTAGGTATCATAAGGTACCACCTGTCATTTTATAGCAGAAGATTGATAAGGCCTCGCATCCATTTTATCCATGGTCGCTGCTTCCCTCTTCTCTCCTCAAATATGTTTTTATTATTTACCCCAGTATCTGATTTTGATCAATTCCTGTCAGTCTCCAGACCAGACTGTCCAAAATGGGATGTCAGCAACCAGCAGGACACAGATAAGCCATTCTTCCCTTGGAGCATGTGAAATGTAGAGCATCTCAGGGATTGTTCCAGCCCACCAGTCCTAGCCCTGCTCCTGTTCTCTAGTAAGGGCTGTGGGGTGTGAAGGAAACATGGACAGCCTCAGCATAACGACCTCTGCAGACTGGGCTCCAGCTGCTCCTTTGGTTGTTCGCAGTCTTGGCTGGACTCACTGGTTGGCTCGAGCATATAAAAAGAATCCCTCTCCATGCAAGAAACAACAATGGTTTTGTTGTTTTTTTCCCCCAGTACATCTGTGTCAGCCACAGCTGGGTAATTCATCATCATGAAAGTACCAGCCAAGCCTTGAAATCCAAGCCTTTTTTACTGTAGGCAGTGATGTGCTTTCAGAGACTGAGCAGCTAAGGCATGTTCTCCAGAAAAAAAGCAGAAAGCCATTCAAAACAACAAATTACATCCTGACTGAAAGAAAATGAGGATGCAAACTCTCACCTTCTTTGGCATTTTATTTTGACAAACCTCATGGCACCCAAAACAACCTTCTCAAAGATCCCAGAGCTCTTGGAAAGATCAGCAGACTGCACTTGCTGTAATTATTTGGGGTTGCTCCAGCATACATGCTGAATTCTCACTTCTTTCCTTTGCTCTGGTAAAGTTTTTGTCTCCTCCTTTTTTAATCAGGTATAGTTACCTCTTTGCTCCACAGAGCTCAGATATATTTCCTTTCGGGTGTAGCTTTAGTGAACAATAAATTTGACTCCAGTCACTCATAACACTCTTAACCGATTTAAGGGCTCTCTTCTGTAAATTCAGGGGCTACTCAAGGAAAAATGCTGCTCCATATTCCCCCTCTCTCCCAAACCAAGGTCTCTTCCATACTGATTGATTCGCCATCACCTCTTACATGCCAGCTGCAACTGAAAAGCTCCACCTGCTGCTATTACTCAGCAGTAATTACACTGCACTTTTGTGCAGGCTTCAGGCATTCATCACAAGGATGACTCAATAAGGCAGTCCTGCATTGATGAAAGGCCTTAGAGCCTCAATCTCTCTTGTACATGCAAAAGCCACCTTCTGGATAAATTCTGGTGTGTTGGGAGGAAGGAAGAATGCATTTTATGATGAGTAATTTACTTGCCAAAATTTCTGTTCTCCCCCCTGTTCTCAGGCTGTGTGAGGACCAGTCCTTGCAGTCATACATTACTTCCCGAATATTTCCTGTGAGTGATGTTGCATGTGTACTTATCCTCAGGCAGTCCCCTAGAGAGCATTCAAAATCAAAGCCGTGTGAAAGATGTGTCCAGTCTGCAAGCCAGGACTTTGGTGCCTCCCAGGAGACCCAAATCCTTTGTGCCTGCTTATTCTGCTGCTGGCTGTGCATGTTGGGGTCCTTTGGCTGGGCTTGAGCTCTCGGCATGGCTACACTCCCACTCAAGCTTCCACCTGATGTGTTCCACCTCCTTCCCAGCTGCAGCTCCATCAGTGGCCAGGAACACAGGGAAATCCCCTCCTTCACCTCCTCATTTGGATGAAAGCAGACAAAGGACCAGATATCACTGCTCACTGATTCCTCCCAGGGCCAAAGAAGAGGGCAGGAGAGAGCTGCTGGTGAAATGTCCACTTGTTTCTCTCCAAAGCCATTTCCCCTGCTGCTTTAGGACTGATTGTGCACATGGTGTGGAGGGATTCACAGGAACATTGACTTGTTTTTAGCAGGGGTATTTCTCTGCCTGTCCTGGGCAAATATAACTGGGATGAAGGTCTCCA
Source organism: Cisticola juncidis (assembly GCA_013400215.1). Taxonomy (NCBI): domain Eukaryota; kingdom Metazoa; phylum Chordata; class Aves; order Passeriformes; family Cisticolidae; genus Cisticola; species Cisticola juncidis. Next base: position 485,054 of record VXBR01005272.1, on the reverse strand, counting down.
GAGAGCTCAAAATTCACTTTTCATAACCATTATGTAATATTCCCTTGCAGCTGTCTGGCAGCACATTTCTGCTAAATCACCAGAACAGATCTGGAAAGCAAGCAGAGCATATACCTTCAGGGTCATACAATATTCATTTACCACTTGCAGTGTTCTTTCATTTTGTTGTGGAATACCATTTATGTAGCTTTGGAAAGGTGCAACAGCCATGTCAGGAAGCAAACCAAAGTCAAGAAAACCAGCACCACTCTTGGCACTATTACAAACTCTGTCTGTAGCATCCCAGCAGCTCCTCCAGTGCCTCCGGTCACCATGACCTGGGCAGCAGAAGCATTTCTGTTTGCTGTGGTGTGATGAGTGTGAGCACGTTGATGGATGAGGATTGTCAGATATTATACTGGAGTTGCTGAACAGGCATTCCACCTTCACTTCTGTAGGTTTTGATTTCCTTTGTGCAGGTTGTGGAATGCATTCCCATGTATTTTATACATCTACACCTACATACATATATCTAAAATAGTCTGTACATACATGCATCTCTGTATGGCACCATACTGATAATCATTACCTATTACATTACAGTAGTTGGTTGGAGACAGACATACAACAGGACTCACTGGGGATCATGCAACAAACAGCCCAGGTTTATTATGGCCACTCCCTTTTATAGGGGGTTCAAAATTCCTGTGCCTAGTCAATGATCTGTCTGCACTCAGGTTTAAATGGGATTGCCTGGGGTTCCCTGCCTGAGTTCAAATCCATCCCATCATTGCTCACCCAGAAATGTGTATACTTCTTCTCTAGACTAGCTGAATCGGGTTTCTCATTTATGGCCAAATTTATCTATCCAGCTCCAGACCAGCTGGACATTTACCAGTATGAGGGGGGGAGTTACAAATCTGAAATAGAGAAGATTGCTGGTGCTGCCAGAGGGATTGCATCAAAACTGAGAATATAAACAGACTTCTACCCCCCCAACCTTGCCTTCCCTCCCAGGTATCAATTTGAAAATTCAGTCTATTTGACATTTGGCTAAAAAATGAAAAGAAAAGAAGAGAGTTGCCAAATCTTTCAGTTTGAGAAAGTTCAAAGATCTTTTTCTCCTCGTTCAAGTTTAAAATGTAGTTGAAAATGTTGAAAAAGATAAAATTTACCTCCTTTGGTTGGGAAACATGATTCTCTCAGAAGTATTTCTATCCCAGATTTTCTGGCATTCTTAGAATTCTCAGCCATTTCTGGCTAATTGGTCTAGAGTTTTAAAGGTGTTGCACATCTAATGTCATAGCTCTAAAAAAATAAAACTAAATTTCATTATGCATTGTTAGGTACCAAAGTATCTTAAAACTGACCTTTATTTCCTCTGTGAGTGTCTCAAGTGGTAGAGTAACCAATGATTCATTGGGTGTGCTATCATTGGGACACACAATTGCTTGATATTACCTTCTTCAGAACCCCTCAGAGACCTGGTCCTGATTTCCAGTGAGAGAAAAAATCTCATCCTCTAGTCCTTCTGTTCTACAATTTTATGCACTTTAGCTGTGAAATCAAATAATTAAGAAGAAATATAACATAAAATAAATATAATTCCAATTTATTTAATTTACTTTGAAATAAACAAAAAAAAATCTAATCATCAGGATAATTAATCCATTCTTAATAAATCAACAACCTTATAAGCTTTATCTAACACACTGAAGAACAGCAGTTAGCTGCCAGGCATAAGCACAACACAGCATTATCAGCACCAGCTGGAACATCTTGTTCCATTCTGAGTGCCAGATACAGCGAGGTGTCAGTCACCCCCAGATCAAAGGTGATAGTGATGTTCATTTAGATTGTCTGTTCAAATTTCAGACGGTCAGACAGTAGCCAATGTATCTGCTTTGCCAAGGGAGGACACATTAAAACATTGTGGTATCAAAATGATGCAGCTTGGTACATTCAAAATTCAGATGAAAATGTACTGAGAAATGCTTTCAGGATTAATCACATAACATTCCCAATCTAAAATTTTGAGTGTGCATGATTCTAGAAAGTGACTGTTTAAGATAGGGATGCCATAGTTATGCAGAATCTATTCGTTAGCTGCCATTAATAGGAAAATCCCTGTATTACCTGCAAACACGCATTTGTGCATGTAGCAGAGAAAGCTACATTGTGTCAGAAGTCCCCTTTTGCTGACACTAGAACTATCCTCCTAAGAAAAGGATCACAGAAAGACAACCCCTCAAAAGTTTTTTATTTAGCCAATATAGTTTCTGTGGCTTTCCTCTTGAAGTTTCAGGAAGCTAACACATTTTTCACAAAATTACTTAGTCGTTTACTTGAACTACCTGTTTAACACTGATAACTTTTCTGTCTAATCACCCTGTGTATTGCAGCACATCTGCCCACTTTTCGAGGCTGCCTGGGAAGGTAGAGAGGGAACATGCAGTTGTTTAGGTGTGATGGTTATGTGATGGCAGAAGCAGGCAGCCCCAGTTTCAGTGGCTGGGGAAGAGAAGTATAAATTTTTTTATTTTTTAGAAGGAATGATGCCGCTTATTCCACTTCTTCCTAATTTCTGTTCACCAGATTTTTGGCAAATTCAAATTAGATGCTTCTGAATTCACTAGCATTGCTTGGTTTATCTTGCTTCTCCCTTTAAAAGGCAATCCCATATCATCACAGGGGAAACAAAAATCCACCCCATCAGACAGAAAACATGTTGACTTTTTAATATTTCAGATCATGGCTCAATGGACAGATGCCACTTACTCTTTTCCACAAAATTTCTGGCTCAAAAATTATTTGGAAGTACAGAGCTAGCAAAATGCTAGTGCTAAAGATAGTAATTCTGCCAACTCCACACAGCAGTTGCTAATCTGCAAGGACCCACAGAACTGCTTCTTGACAGCTTGTTTCCAGCTACATTTTGATCCAGGCAAATTTAAGAGCAAACATCACCATTTGTCATGAAAAAAATATGGGAGTTTCCCTGGACTAACTTTGATTTTTAATCAAAATTTCCTAGGCACAAACCTGTTTTTTCCCTCTCAGTATAGCCTCCAGAACAGACAACCCTGATCCTAGTTAGGTCGCCTTACTCTAACTGGATTAAAATGTGTATTGAAAATTAGTAATAATAATCATTAATAGCTCAGGTTTCATTGTAAAAGGGCAGTATTTTGTGACACATGATGCAAGCTCCTGGGAAAAGTAGATGTGTGAACTGGGGAGGAGCTAAGTTTTGTATGATGGAGACCTCTGGCACTTTCTAAGAGAGACCACTTGAATTTGAAGTCTTATAATTTTGAATGGTGGTGGTGTTGGTTAATTTTGTTGTTCTTACTGTTGTTATTATTATTTCTCTACGTGCTTGGAAAGCCTTGCAGGGCTAGCAGGGGGTAAGAGCTGCTTGTGGGTTTCACAGGTACTTGCAGGCCCTCTGAAACAGTGAGACTGAGATTTCCAAATTCCAGTTGCAGATATGGAAAGAGGGGTGTCTCAAGCCTTCACACTTCATTGTCACAGTGTTATTTGTTTGTCCTAGTCCACTTCTGTCTTCCCAATTCAGTGGTTTCCAGTTTTAACTTTCCTGATCAAACACTGGAACAGTCTACGCAGGGCAAATGATTCTATTAGCAAAACCTCCTGCAAATAAGAGCATGTTTTGCTCTTCTCCTGAACGGCACTGGGGACCCAATGGGTCCTATCACATTACATAAAGCCCTCCCTCTCCTTCCCCCACAGAAGATAAGCCTGACTCATGACAGAACAGGGCTTAGTTGATTCATTTGAAAGGCTACAATCATCCTCTCTGTACATCTTAATGCAGCCATCTAATGTCAAGATACAGAACACAATCAGAGGCACATTCCCCAGCACAAGAAATGCCACTGCTGGAGCAGACTGGGAAAGCTGCAAACAGCAGGGATGGGGCATGGGGGATTGCATAGGGTATGCAAAGATCACCTGGGCTTTCCCTGCGTGTGGTCACAGTAAATGAAAGGCAATGTCCCTCTGCAATACAAAGAATAACTGGACTTTAGCAGTACTCTCTGTAGTGTTTTCTTCAGCATTTGTCTCCAGTTTGTTTTCTGTTCCTGGCTGTTTTGGCACTGCAGGGTCTCACGGTCTTTCTTGTCATGTGAAACCTTCCTAACCTGATTGTGAGGCTGGTCAGGCCCCTCCTGCTTCCTCCCACACTGGAAATATTTGTTCATCAAGAGAAAGCACCTTCCTATATGCATTACAGCTCCTGACTGACAGGCTGGGCAGAAAGTGTAATTTGTAATGTTGAAGTGAGGTTGACAGGAATAAACTAGCAGTCTGATATTTTTGCTTTGCTACTATGTTGAGATAAATTGATCTTGCTTCTCCATTGTTTTAGCTATGCAAGAAGAAGGACTTCCCTGGTTCCCCACAGTATGCAGTTGCAGCAGGCAGGATGAGGTTCCACTAGCCAGCAGCCAAAGATACAAGATACATATGAAGAGAAGACGAACAAGGTTTTAAATAGTAAGAATCTTTTTTAAAAGAGCCTTTAGGAAGATTAGTGGATGTGTACTTGAGCCCTTATCCCAGCCAAGGGGAAGAACTGACAGTAATTTATGATTAGTTTGAAACCTTTATCTGCAGCCTAAGATTTGCTTATGGTTTAAGACAAGAAAAGATATGCAGTGATTAAAGGCCAGGACTGGGAATCTAGGGCTCCAGGGTCCTACACTCATCTATACTAAATTACATTAATTTAGGGTGTATTCTTTACCTCCCAATACACCTCCCTTCTTCTGCATTCCCTTTCCTATTAAAACAATTCTCTCTCTGACACCATTGTCTGAGTTACTTATGCCTTTCTCTGAGGGCCACACTTAAAAATATATTAAAGACTGGAAAGTACCTCGAAAAAGGGAAAAGAAAAACCTGATGGCAAGGGCTGGATAAACTGCATTTCTGAAAAAGCTGATATTCTGAATATCAAACCCCTGTATTGTTAGTGAATCCTTCTGAGATTATACTTGGTCTCCTAGTGTTTGAAGACTAAAAGAAGCTTTTCTGTATGGCACCTGTTGTATGGACTTTGCAGAGTCCAGGGGCCACCTAAAAATGTCAGAGAGAGCAAAGCTCCTTCTGCAACCACATGGGTGTAGTCAAAGAGCGGGTATGAAGGCAAGGGGAGAGGAACTGGGTTCATGCCTGCATAGACATGATAGCAGGGAAATATTTAGCTGGAGGGAAAGCATCATATGCAGGAACTACTGAGGTATGTCCCTAGTGGGACTGCTGTGTCCTCACAGAACCCACAGGATTCACATCTTTGGAGAATGACTGTGTCCCCAGCTTTTGCCATCAGAGGTAATGTTTCAAGGAAAAAAAATCTTGGTGTGATGGTCTTTCTGTGACCCCACAATGATGCCCTCCACTTTACCTCTTCTTACAAAGATCTTTCTAAAGGGATCTTTTCACCTCGTAGAATATTACTGCATTCACCAGGCTTGTCTCACAGCTCCTTCCCATTCTTACAACAACATAGTGCATTCTTTGTTCCTTCCCTGGCTTTTTCTGACTTTGGAGCATATCTAGGAGACAGAGAAACATGACTGGGAGCTGACCTTGGCAGCTGGAGATGGGTAGAGGTGTGGAGAGTGCTGGTCATGTTCTAGTTACTCAGTGGAAGGTGAACAGCTGAGAAGTGTGGGATCAATGTTCTCTCAGTCTGCCCATGCTCTGGGATGGAGCACACAGGAAACCATGTTTACCTTTACCTAGTGGGTTCCACAGAAAGAGGTTTAAAGATCTTGACCAATTTTATTTGGACAAAAAACGTAATTGCTTAAGGCATGTGAGAAGATAAACTGAGAAAAGATCTGCGTAGGATGTGCTGCAAGGAGCTCATGGTTCTTCTTCCATCCCTTTTCTTCCCTCTCCCCTAAGCTGGACATGAAAAAATTTAAATAATTATGTCTGCCTCTCAGTTTTTTAGATTTTTTTTCTCCAGTTTATAAATAAGTCTCACTTCTCAATTACATGAATGCTCCTGATTTTGAGTAGAGAACTGGGATACTTATCCAGGCACTGCCAATTCCCTCTCTCTCTGTATAACCCCCCAGACAGGGAGAACAATAGTTACATGTCAGGTCAGGCAGAGAAAGTGAACAATGCAACTGAAGGCAGTGCTGACTAAATAGAAGAAAGACAAAAAAGAAGACTGAAGTGGTAGATCATGCTCAGGTGAACAGTGATAGAGCAGGGCAGATCACTGCACTCCTCCAGAGACTTTTGCACAAGCAAAAGTATTCAGGGTATCTAAGTGATACTCTGAATGTGTCTCCTGTTACCAACACATTGATTTCCGCTTGACAGGGAAATTGGGCATCAGAGTTTAAATGAAATGGAGTCCTGCTGTTTCCATGGAAATCTCCCATGTCAATCAGAGTAATGGAGGGCACATTGTGATTTGTATAAAAGTAAACAAAATAAGGCTGCTGCAAAGCAGTGGGTTATCTTTTCCATTCAGACTAAAAATCCCATATGTTCTCATCATAGATTCAGCTCTTTCCCACCTCTGCTTCAGCAGTGACCATTGTCCTACATACAGCCTTTATTTCAGTTGGCTGGATCCCACAGAGACCCTTATTCTTGGATAAACAGGATTAAATACATAACAGATAAATTACAGGACTGATAGCTTAATCCTGTATAACAAACAATATATATTTCTTTCATGTATCCAGCTTTTCTGTATCAGTTTTAGGGTTTTGCCCTGACCTGTAATCTTCTCCTCTAGTTACAGTCACCTTGTGTGGCTCAGTTAAGATGGTATTTTGATATTTCATATCCTATCCTTCCACCCTCCCAAGGAAATCAGTCTACTCCTGAAGATGAAATCTTAAGATGTGAAAAATGAGCAACCAAATATCAGCTTAGCATGTTGTTGCCACTGCAGCCTGACAGTGGAAATGGAAAGGTTCATCTCTGGGAAGCATGGGAAAGAAGAGCTTTGGGTATATTTTTCTTTTTTTGCATCACCACCAGCTATCTCACCTGACAAAACCACAGGCTGTTCATCAGGCTCTATCACTCCAAACATTGGCAATTTCTTACCACTCGGGTTCTTGAAATAGTTTGCATAAATATTTGTGTAACTCAAGTTTACCACAGCATGTTTCCTGCCTCAAGCAGAGAGACAACAAGAGAGCAGGCATTAGCCTGCCTGGAGCTCTGTGTTACCACAGCTGGATCACTTCCATCCTTGAAACAGCTTGGAAATGACTGTGTTCCCCCACATTGTACATGGTGGGCATTCTCCACAAAAATCTAAAACTGCAGCTGCCTCAAGTTTGTCCTTCCAACCATATAGCAAAATCTCACTTCCCAGAAACAGAATCCTGAGTTTGCTCTGGCAGGGACAGCAGCTCTTCCTCTCTTCCTTCTGGCCTGAAACATAAGAAGGCATCACATTTGTGGTCCCAGGCAAAATTCAAAGTCACAGAAGAGAAAAAAAATGCAGGTTTATTTAGTTTAAACTTTTACACATAAGGGAGCTACGAACCTAGTTGTTTCTTTCCCAGCCCATTTTATTATCTAAGCAGCATCAAGTTGGCATGTAACCAAACACTGTGATTTTACCACTATGGTCATAGATTTCAGCAAATTTGTTTTCCCCAGACAAAGAGAGACAGGCTAATAAATGCAGATGAAAGATAAAATGCATCAGAAAGTGAAGGGATAGGAAAAAAGAATGAGTACTCTTGTCAGAGTGAGGTGATGAATGGGTAGCTATTATTTTCAGACTCAGGCATGTACTGGGAATTGACTTTGGACAAGTTGAAGTTGCAGGTCAAGGTCAATACCTGAGTCAAGCTTATGATTCAAAGTCTGGATCATGTTTCTTCCTCACCCTTCACAGCTAGGGCAGTAGGACAACACTAAATATTAATATTTCAGCTTAGAAACTAGGACTGTTTTTTTAAGGGATTCACACACATTTAAACTGCAAGAAACAAAGTGATGCTACAACTTAATGAGCTTAAAGGAAGGTGTCCAACTGCCCACTGAGGACTTACCAGGGCTGGATCCCTAACATCATTGTCCTAGAAACGTGTTATGGCTGGAAAAGAGAAAGATAAAACCAACAGTGAGAGCAAAAGACAATGTTGCTTGTGACTTATAACCATGGGAGCAATGCTGCTGCATGGGTACCAAGATGGGGGGACAACTGCTGTAAGGTTAAATACAAAAATCCGGGGCTTATGCTTTAGCTTTTAAATTCACTGGCAACACAGATTAAGCTCCCCAATGTAACTTTCAGCCATTGAGTTCAAACCTTTATCTTGGAATAAAATATTTTAAAAATCTAAGGAAATTATAGACAGAAAATGAATAAGAGCTAAGATGAACCATCCTCTGCTGTCTGCTAACTTACTCTGTTTTATGCATTTTAGCACACTGGACTAGTTAATTTACAGTCCTCTACGCCTTGACCCAAGGTCACTAAAAAGAAATGTTCCACAAGAAATGAATTGTCCATAGGATGATTTTAAGTCTTCCTTAGAGTTTCATGATATTAATTCACAGTCATTAATCCATCTCATACAATTTCTGCTGACTTGGTGCATCTACATGAATTATCTTGCTATCACAAGAATTTTCTGAACTTGTATCCATGGAAGAAAGAATAGAGTATAACTTTCAAGTTTTCACCTTTCATTTAAAAGTTTGAAAGAATGAATGGCACTGAAGATTCCCTGTATTTGCACAGGAAGTGGGTCAAGCTGATCAAAAGTGTACAAGTCTGAAGCAAATTTTCAGAGGAGTGAAGGAAATATGTGTATTTTTGTGAAATGAGGAAAAGACTAAGTGAAAGCTTAATAAACTCCCAAATGGAACGGGAAAAAAAGAGATGTTAATGCAATTACTGCTGATAACATTTTGAAAGAGTGTGTATAAGAGAGAAGCAGAGAAATTAGTACACCAACTTGGAATGTTTAATTACCAGCATGTTAACTACACAACAAAGCTATCCTCTTATAATGAAAGAAATGAACAAATATCAGATGTGTTGTTCCATTTAATCCAGAAAAGGAGTGCTGAGATCAAAAGTTGTGTGATGTAAATCTGGAAGAACTCCAAAGAAGTGTAGGGAGTTAGCCAGTCTCCAGGATAAGACAGCAGAGATGTGATGCAGTAAGGAAATACACAAAGTACTGTCTGATTTCTCTCTCGGAAGGAGTGAGGCTATGAGGTTGATTCCCTTTGGTCCCTGCATGTAACTGAATGCTGACTAATGTGTGGTTTAACTAATGAGGTTCCTTTGCTTGGATCATTGGCCTCTTTCTGATGGGCTGTTGAGTGAGAGACCTTTACAGAGGTTGTAATTTTTCTGTTAATTGTGAACCGGAGGAAATTAGGAGAATTGGATCACATCAATGCTCTGTTACTAACAGAAATGAATCAAAAAAGTAGGCCTTTCACTCAGATATGAGTTAAGTTATTTATTAGGCTGCTGTTAACTACACATGTCTGTTTATGTTTAACCCACTCGTAAGACTTGTGCTTCAAACCCTTCACCAGCTTCATAGTCCTTCTCTCGACATTCGCCAGCATCTTCTTGTGGTGCAGTGCGCAACACACAACACAGGATTTGATGTGTGGCCTCACCAGGGCTCAGTGGAGGGGCACAATCACTGCCCCAGTCCTGTTGGCCACACTTTTCCTGATACAGGCCAGAACGACATTGGCAAAACCACAGGAAAAGGACCAATTTACATTCTCTTTTACATTCTCTTCAGTTTTTACCAGAGTTGGATAAGGTTGCCACTTTGCAACATACCTGTCATGAACAACCTTATCTGAGGTTTTCTTCATGTTCAGAGCCACAACAGAGTAAAACTGGCTTTTCTGCACTTCAGAAAAATTCTTGGGCAAATATGCCCTCATTTCCCTTAGATCCAACTTCTTAGAATTCATTCAGAGCCCTAGCATGGGATGGCTGGATTTTGTCAAAGGTTTCTTTCCCTTAAGGGTTTATTCTCCCCTGATGAGCTCTTGTGACTCCCACTGCCACTAATGGGAAGCAATGCCTAGAGGAGAGCTCTGTCCTCCTCAATAAGAAAGGAGAGTGTTTTATCAGAGTGGAATGAGGAAGAACAGAAGGAAAAAGAAAATTTTGAAAGCTGTCTAATTATAGGCTGGTGTTTTAACTGTTCCACCAGCCAGTGTGTGTACCGAGCATTTGGCACAGTACAGCTTTGTTTTTCTTGATCAGAGAGGAGCATTTGAAAGATTGGTGAATGTGTAGGAAACAGAAAAAAGCCCACCCCACTGGTGAATGCAGATATGGCTGCTGAAGGGAATCCAGTGGTGCATTAGCAGCACTGAGGATGATGCTGCAGCTCTTCTTGTGTGTGTGTGTGCACATCCCTTTTCCAGGCAGCACTCTTGACTTCCATTAGACTGAGTGAGCAAGCAAGTACAGAAATTTCCATAAAGGAACCTGAGGAATTCTATGATGATCATTTATGAGGAACTGGGTCCCTGTGGTGGCAATCTTACTGAACAGGGACAGCCTTTGCCTTTTCCCTTTAATGGCCTAATCAGCAGATTAACCCTAGAGGTGCTAAAGCACCTAATCAATAAATAGATTCACTATGATTTTTGTTATGGAAGATCCAAATTCAGTCCTCATGGGAAAATCATTAGGAGGACAAGGACATTTGTATATGATAATAGAAGAAGAAATAAATTATTAAGAATGAGATTGCTAAGAATAAAGCACTTCCGTGTAATGCACCTGAGTATTCGTGTGCCCAGAGTGCTATGGTGATGCATTCTTTCAGGTCATACCTGAGTGGTGAAGAAGGGGCTGTGTCCACTTCCAGGAGCCCTCTTCCCCAGACAATTATACTGTAGGCACAACCTCCACATAACAGAGTGCACAGTCAGAAAACTCTGCAGATATATCTTTTCTTGCCTTTAAGTAAATAAATCATTCTCCCCCTCTTCTTCTTTATAACTCTGTAACCAATTTCAGCTTGACTAAAATGCACATCAGTTCAAAGAACATCTGTTTAAAAACAGCTTCTTGAAATAGATTTTATTCTCACTTCAGTGCTGGTTCTAGTCCTCCTTACTGGTTTCTGCCTCAGAGTTCCAGTCAGACCTGTCTCCACTCCTTATCTGTTTAACCTCTTCACTGCCAGGCACAAATGCAAAGTAATCTTCCAAGAGATTTTCTTAACTACTTACCGCAAGCAGAGTTCACTCCGTGCAGAAAGGACACAAAATTGGCCAGCAGGGAATAAAAGGATAATGAAGCCATTTATAAGATGCATCTACCTGTCAGCTCATTCCCCTGGTTGCAATGATACAGAAAGAAAAAGAAGAAACTCCTAAACTGATGATGCAGCTGCTTAAACCAATTTGGCCATAATGCCAGCAAGAGCTTTAAATGGTGCATTAATTTCAACCATAGAGGGAGAAGAATAAGAAATGTGCATATTACAGTAAATGTCGTGTCTGAGGTCTCATGGGAAATTGCTGAGCTCACATGTTTGACCTGGCATGGGTTTGTGTACCTGAATTTGCACTGCAAAACCTGGAAAAGAAACATGAATTCTGAACCCTAGGAAAGGTGTCTCACAATGCACCAGGGTTCACGCCCCTATTGAAGTCCTTGTATCTCAGAGGATCCAATGAACTTAAAAACACAGTGACTCTACATTCAGTAAAAGATATTTTAAAATTTTTGGAGGGCAAAGTTAATCTGCTCCCATGTGACTGAAGAAGCTGAAAGGCCTGAGGGACATGTGCAGGGTGCTGAGAGGTAGCTGCAAGACAGTCCCCATCCCGTCCCTGTGCCAGCATGGAAGGGTTAATTCACTTCTGTCACCCTCTAAAGGTGACTGCAAAATATATAGAATAAAGAAAACTTCATGAACTTATTACTGTCCTAATAGCTCTGGAGAATTATTTACCTACAGTGGATAGTAAAGTGTACTGTGTCTTCTCTTTTTTTATTGCCCATCAGAGGGCAAGGGGGAAATGAAATCTCTGGAGACGAGGCAGTATCTGGCATCCCTATTAAAATAAAAGCAGTAAAAATATTTTCTCATTGCATTTAGAAAGGCCCAAACAAGCAAAATCAATTCTGTAGAAAGATATAATAGATTTTTTCTTTGGCATTCTTATGGTCTGAAGATAACACAGGAAGAAAGGTTGTGCATGAAAGAAGTCAGAACCCTGAGCAGAGAGTGTTCTGAATTACCTTTGCAATTTTTTATTTCCTCTACATGTTTGATGCTCTGTGCAGGTTCCCTTTGCTGTGTGTGATTCCCATGGAAAATCCCTATAGAGTTCAGCTCCACAATGGTTGGAATTGCTGTGATGCACATCATCTTTGGTCTTTTAAGCACCGAATGAAGAGCTACCGTTTCTTTCCATGCAGCAGTTATGAAAATACTCTATTTCCATCTGCCAATTTTCCACTTTTGTGGCAGTCTCAAAGAATTTCAAGCCTGCTGACTGTTCTGCTTTGTGACAAAATATTATGCAGTGAATTTCCACTATCTGCATTAATGGGATGTGCAGGTGCTACATGTAAATAGCAGGTGCCAGCCTGGAGACACCTCTCCTTTGAAATTCCATAAAGGTACTTTTGTGGCTCTAAAATGGTTTTGCAAGTTTCTCAAATGCTGTTATTTGGACTTGGGGTTTTTACAGTAGAGAAAGCTATTTCTGCATCCTCCCATTTATTTCCCACTACTTTTGCTTTTTGGAAGATAGCTAGCTGGGATGCTGTGGTTCAAACTCAAAGTATGCCTTGCTACTTGGTGATGGTGAAGCTTTCCTCTGCACTCCCTGGGGCTGTCAGGGGTCAAGTTGCAGCTTGTCTTTTCCCAGCAAGGCTTTCCAGGAAGACAACTTCACTATAGAAACTTGGGAAACCTGGAGGAGTTGCTAGCACAGATGTCAGAGCAACGCCTGAGGAGTTTTTCTCCATAGGGGATAAATCTTCAGGGCCTGAAGTAGTCCTTTAAGAATTTAAGAATGCCTTTAGCCTCTCCTTATTTCAGTTTCTTGCTGATGTTGTATGCCAAGCAGGCTGCATTCCTAAACCATGTAAATTTAATGCTATCCAAGAGCCCCATGGGCTTTAGCCATTCTCATGGGTAAACACAGGGACCTGCTGTACAGTGAGCTGCTAAGCAGTCTGTCCTCACATCTGCCTCTGCTGTCACAGAAAGTGTGCCCTGCAGAGCCCTGCTCCTCTTCATCTCTGCCTGAAGTCTGCATATCTTTGTCTCAGTGCTGTGCATCATCTTACCTTCTCCTGGGATTTAGAAGAAATCAAGTGGGTAGGTGGAGACTATCCAACGTGTTGTAACTAAAGTAATGCCGCAGTGCCTTTGTGAGCCTCCTGCTCTAGCCCTCAGCTTAGCCCAGGCACCGGGACAAGCGCAGTATAGGGTCAGTCCGCAGCCGGGCGGCGCTGACTCCTGCGGGCTCTATTTGCCCCAGAGGGGCTTTGAGGAGATGTCGTTGCGGCAAGGCGGAGGGAAAAGAAAGAGGGGTCCAATCTAGGTACAGCAGAGTGGATTTATTCGCCCAGTCCTGAGCCCCGAATCCGACCCAGACACGCGGTCTGCGTGATGTTTTAAGGGATACAGAAGGGGAGGAAATAGGGGCGGGGTTGGCAGCTCCTAGCCAGTGGGGTATTGTCTCTGGGCAAAATGGGGGTGATGGATGGCACTTCGGACCAATTGCCAGGAGTGGGGAGGGGGGAGTAAAAGGCGGGAAAGGGTCTACAACGGCGGGAAAAGGTCTGAAAAAGGCGCGAAGGGATCAGCAAAAGGCGGGAAGGATGATGGACAGGTAACGGGCTGCCGCATAGCAGCAGGAGCTTACACGTTGGGGAAGACCAAACAAAGGAATACCAATTAGGTAGGGGGCAGGGTACATGGAACTGAACTTAATACAAAGGAATTAAACTTTACATCAAACAAAACTTATTACAGAGCAACATATTCAAAAAACATGCACTGCCACAAAGTAAATGTGCAGACATAGTTCAAACAGCATTTGCTCTCCTATGGCAGCAAATGTGCTTGAGAAATTTCTTCCTGTGCAGCTGTCACACACATGAGTTAAAGAGAATCCTTGCTCCTTCTCTTTCTTTACCTACACCAGAATGATGTCCAGCTAATATTCCACTCTTGATTTTAACTTGTAGGTGGCAACACTGGTTGAACTATGCATATGCAATTTGTTTCTCATCAATCCTCTTTGTGAAGTTGAGAGAAGCATATGAATATAATATATATACTATAAAGAGTACCTTTGAAAACTAATGCTGGATTGGATTTTTTTTTTCTTTTGGAAAATAATTCCTTTTTTTCAAAAGTAGTCATGGGCCAATAGAGATGTTTCATTAAAGTCAATAGTACAACAGTAGTTTGAAAGAGGTAGAGAGGTGATTCTGAAGAGTCAAGAGTTTGAAGAACAGATTTGTCCAAGCAGTTTGTAAAAAAAAAAAACATGTGGGAGACTAAATAATTATCCAGTACATCTTCCTAATGTAGAGTTGTTCTTGGTTCATTAACTAAGACTTTATTCAAGTAGTTCCAAGTGATAGAGTTCTACCGTTTCCCTCACAATTTCTTCACAATTAAAACAAAAAAGAAATCATAATATAATGTCCCTGGTCTTCAGTACAGGCTCCGTTTCTTCCCTGTTTCTACTGAGGCATACTAATTATAAAGAGGCCTTGAGCTCTGTGTGTGATCTTGCATCTCTTCTCAGCTATTTACTACTCTTAAGAACTTCAGAAGAATTGCTCTTTTCACTCTCACTGTATCATACAGTTTTTTCATGTTTGGGATAGACTTTCCAAATCTAGTACTAAGTAAAGGAAACAAATCCTAAAAATGAATATTGTACATCTCTATTGAAAGGCAGTATCAAACAGAGAAAAAATGCTAGATCATTCTCTGAGATGCAGGGTGCCCAGCTAACCTGAGCAGCAGCAAAAATACTCTCTTGACAGCACCCAACCTGGTCCCAGTACAGGGCATTTTCCCTCCTCACCGCTGAGATTCTTTTGGTCCATCTGCATTTTTAAGTGCCTTCCTTCCAAGCATGCTGATTTCACCTGGAGCCCACTGTCCCTTCTAAACTTTGCTTGCCATTAGTATTACTGTCCCCTGATTTCCGGTTTCCAGTTCTTTTCCAGTATCCCAGACGATTCCCTGCCCAACAATCATCACCTGAGTTTCTTTGAGTCAGATCTAATTGCATTGTGATTGCTTGACTATTCTTCTCATTCTTCCTCAACAAGTACTGAGGCTCCTAATCCCACAGCAATAAGAAAAGAAAGCAAACAAAACCATATTGAATGAAAGTTCTTTCCCAAGGCTTAGGGACATGCTTGGAGATGTCTCAATTCCCTTTTCCAGCTTTATAAACTGCTAGACATAGTCATTATCATCTCAGAGCCTAATCTATTGTGAAGCTTTTAAAGGTTGCCTTGCCTGTGCTACCCTGCCTCCCTTCCTTTCCTGACCCTCCACACACAGCAGGAGCTGAAGAAGGAGGTGATGATGAGTGCTGAGGATTGGGAAAATCACCGCTGGCTCTTTGCCAGCTGGTACGAAGAAAGCACCGCCAGCCTCTCCCACCATTCCCCTCTGTCATTGCTTATCCTCTCTGGTGTTTATAACCTGTGTGACTTTGGGAATGAAGGTATGAGATTCCCCACCACTGGAGGTACAGTATGGGGCTGATCTTCGTTAGAGACCAGAGAAAGGTGAGCTGAGGACCCAATCCACCAAAGCACCTGCAACTAGAATTATATTTGCTGCAGTCCTATGAGTGAAAGAAAAAAAGCAAGACTTTATTACAGTCCTCATTTCTTTTCTACTGTTGGCTGTAAATGTTTATCATGTAGCTCAATGCACCCTGTCAGCAAGAAGAGAAAATCAAATAAAGCAAAGGAAGGTTCTATTAATGTCTCTCTGATCAAAATGGTTTTATGGTAGTAAAAGGACCCAGACATAGGGTCTTGCTTGACCAAAAAATAAGTTTTTATGTAAGACAGGTGAGAGAAATATTTATACAAATGCAAGTGCAAGGGAAGAAAGATGGAGGAAAGCTCTATTCTTGATCGGGTATGTGAAGGTATGGAGAGAAACAGTGACTGGGAAATACATGCCTTTTGGGAAAGTGAATTCTTTTTTTATAATAGCATAGTTATATTCTTCTAGGCTTTAAAGCAACTCCCTTTTTTTTTTTTCTTTGTCAAGGCATCATGTTTGGCCATTTGTGTAGTCTGTCATTCTGTCTTAAACAAGATGAGAACTTTGCCTTGTGCATTTTGATGCTGTGGTTTGATGGATCCTGATTAGACTCAGGAGATGACAATGTTGCTTTCAGCTCTGTCACTGGCCTGCAGGTTGACCTGGCCAAGTCATGTAATCAATCTTTGTCTCTCTTACCTGCCTTACAGTGAGACTACTGGGAATAATCTTCCCATTTTTTAGTTTGTATTGGGTATTCCTGGTAAAAATATTCTATTCAAGCTTGTATGGAAAGGACTAGTGATACCTGGTCACTTATATTCAAATATTTATTTTAATGTAGCTAAGCCAATAGAGTGACTCCTCTTTGATCTAATCACTTGAAGAAAAATTTAAGTCCTGTAGATTATAGAATCACTTGAAAAGGACTATTCTTATGGTGCCTTCAGGATGTCTCAGTCTTCGCTGCTCTGCCCTGCTGAGGATGGGTGGATGGCAAGCATGCGGCTGTATCTTTGACAAGGCACCAAAACATCGACACCGCCATGGAGCACAGCACAGTGTAGCTCAGAAGTGCCCATACCGGCTCTGACACTCATTCCAAAAGGAGTTCTACTTGACCTAATTTTGCCTGCCTTTTTAACATGAGCACAGCTAATGCCCCTGAAATTTTTCCAATACTTGCACTCAGAGATTTTGTGCAGTGCCCTTGGCATTTCCCAAGCACACCAGATGCTGCACAGCTCTGAATGGTTATATTTACATTGTATTTTCATCCTAGACTTGAGCCCTGGGCTTTGGCTTCACACAGCCTATTTTGCCCAAGCTGATCTCAGCTGTCAGGAGGGGGTTCAGATCATCCTGCCTGAATGGGGCAGGAGCTATACCTTGTGCTCTCTCTTCCCTCTCCACCCCATGTTCAGACCCCATTTGCTGAAGCAGCGCTGATCTGAGAGGTTTAGGCTGCCCGTGCCAAGTGACAGGACACTCAAGCCTGGACTGAGGCTGGGAATAGAGACAAACCAGAGTTCTGATCTCATCTTGCTCTGCATGGCTCTTTTCAGCAGCTGCTACACACAAGGGGCCAGTCAAGAACAGGGTCTTTTCTAGGCAGACTTGTTCCCATAAGCACATTAGCCCTGGGAACAGAAGCTAAAGAAGGCAGAAGAATGTCTTGGAATTATGTTTTCCTTTCCTTGTACCATGTACCTCTAATACAAGAACAATCCACATGCTGGGCATCAAATGGAGATGATATGGATCCACATCTCAGCAATTTATCTTTTGCTGGCTTGTTTGAGACTCAAAGTACCAACCTGACTTTTAATACCTCAGGTACTACTAAATTTGACTCTGAAGAATAGCTACACATTCATAAAGCCTTTTACAGAGCCTTAGCTTCAATATAGATGGATGTTTTTATTTCTTTATTCCTCCCAGTAAAAATGGTAAAGTATGTAGGTGGACACCTAGCTAGACTTTTGGGATGTTTGTCTGTCTGAGTTCTGTCCCATTCCTCAAAGGCTTGGCACCTTCAGAGAAGTAAATGCAGTTTGGTATGGATTTTGTATATAGTCTTAAAGCTATTGGGAAAACAAAAAAATCATCAGGACTACACATTACCAAACTTTATATTCATTTCAGCTGGTGTTATTATGAGAAACCCAGAGCTAAAGACTCAAGTTTTATTGTTAGAAGCAGCATTTAATCCCCTCATTTGTGCAGTGACCAACAAAACACATATTCCCAAACTTAAAAATTGTTGGAAATGGGAGGGGGCGACAATGGGATTTGCTGGAGACACCAACAGAATGTAATGAGACTAAACTCCAGACTTGGTAAAATTTGGTGGCACCAAATGCATGTTCATTTGTTGTCTGAATTACCTATCTAGACATGGATATAAAGTGCCTTGTATAGTCAGATTCTCTCCCTCTGCTGCAGCAGAGGCCCTGCCAGGGCACAAGGGGAAACTGAAATTTCACTGCCCTTGTTTGACAGTCTGTAGCTGATGGCTTTAAACAGTCTTAAATTTTGTCCTATAAAAAATACTCTTTAAAATGTGCTTGAGAGTGTGAGAAAACTAAAACTTTGTGGATTTTTTTATTATTTCCTGGCTATTTCCCAGTGGTAGTTATAGGCACTGAATGTGTATGCAGGCACACATTCACATGCTTTCCCCTTAAAATGAGGAAATAAAAGCTACATGATGGTCTCCTGGTGCATGAAAACTGACAAAGTAAAACAAAACTTTAAAAAAAAAAAGGCATTTAATAACAGCAAGGCTGTCTTCTCTTTACTGCTTACAGCTTGGACTTCAGTGCAAAAAGAATTCAAATAACTGCTAAAGAATCAGGCCCTTTTTTTTTCTGTTTTGCTTCTAGGTCCTTTTTAGGGTGCAGGTAGATGGGATAGGGGGTGGCTTGTCCTGATCACAGATCCCTGGATTTCCTCCACTGAAAATGATTAGTCACCAGTCCTGGAATGCTGTCTAGACTGAGAACACTGGAGGAGATGGATGTCTCCCTAGCTGTTACCAGGCTGGCTGGCTTTGCTTGTTGTGACCTTTTCCAAACAAATAGCTCTTCACATTTTGGCCATGGACTGCAGCCTGACCTGGAGAAGGATGGGTTTATATGTGCTGAGAGACTTCCCTAGTTAGAGCTGGAACAACTAGCAGATCACACTCTGTAAAGCACCAATATCTGAAAAAAGCACCACCTCCTAGATCCTTAATTATTGGTGTTCCAGTAGGAATTTCTTTTATTTTGGTTAAGTTTTCTGACATGAGAGACTTTTTACAGGGGCATGTGTGATAGGAGCAGGGGTTATCATTGCAAACTGAAAGAGGGTAGGTTTAAATCAGTTGTTAGGAAGAAACTCCTTACTTTGAGGGTGGTGAGGCACTGGAACAGGTTTCCCAGAAAAGCTGTGGGTGCCCCCATCCCTAGAAGTGTTCAAAGCTAGGCTGGACAGGGCTTTGAGCAACCTGGTCTAGTGGTACAGCAGTTGGAGCTTGATGGTCTCTTCCAACCCAAACTATTCTCTGATTTCATGGTAACTACTCAGCAGATATCTATGAACGATTAGACCCTCTGGAATACTTTCCTGAGTCCTTAACACTTCTGTGAACTTCTAGTTCACAGAAGACTTTACACATTTTCCCCATGGCCACAATTGAATGGCTTCAGTTGCACAGTTGCTAGAGCAAAGCTGCCCCAAATTTAGGCATTTAGATGGATGACCAAAGTTATCCCAAGCTTCTTTCATTGCCAAAGGACAGAGCATGGCATCTCAAGCCCGTGGTTTGGACATAAGCAGACTGGAC
The DNA here is from genome assembly GCA_013400215.1 of Cisticola juncidis. Classification (NCBI taxonomy): domain Eukaryota; kingdom Metazoa; phylum Chordata; class Aves; order Passeriformes; family Cisticolidae; genus Cisticola; species Cisticola juncidis. The sequence continues at coordinate 465,452 of VXBR01005272.1, read as the reverse complement.
CACAGAAGGCAAAGTATGCAAGCAGCACTCCTGACTGCAGAACCCAGCAACTCTTCTGCACCTGCTGACAGATGAATTTTGGGAGGATAAATCCAGTCCCAGCTGTAGATTAAGTCTCAGTTGTGGGCATATTACAATTCTGTGAGAGCACTGCTGGGTAGATTTCCTTTCCTGAGGCTATTTAACAGAGGTTTCATAATGGAAGGAGATGATACACGGCCATGTAATTTCAAAGGAGAACAAAGCTTGCTGTAGAGGTGTGAGCAGAATCCTGGAAGCTATCTGGAGTCAGGCTGATTAGACAACATTTTGCAGACAGTTTTCATTAGAAAAGAAGTCTTTGTATTAAGTTCATTTTTTAGTTTTTACAAAACCATATGAATTTCTGTCAAATTCCCACAGGAAAAAAATATTTTTAAAACAAAAATGGATTTAGGATTCCATTTCAAAATTTCAGTTTGAAACAGGAAAATTGTGTCAGTACTACTTTTCTATGCATTTTTCATATTTCTGTTTTGTGTATGCCTTCTTTCATGAGATCATTGTTGAAATGTTCTCATTTTAATTTTTGCACAATAAAGCAACCTCTTGGATTTTAATGAAGCCAGGATTTAATCGAATTCACAAAAAGGGCTAAGACACTCTAATTAGCTCAGTGTGATTACCCTCAATAATTGAAAACAGATAAATACCAGGATATTTCAATGACCACTTGCATTCATACTTTGATGTACCATCAGCAGTAGGAGCAAAGGTTGTATGGTTTTAATATAAAATGTCTTTTTAAAACCCACATAAAATTCAGAATTATTTTTGAATGCCAGGTAAGAAATATTGAATGATTAAAAAAGAAATACTTTTGAAAGTTTGATTTTTTCCCTTTTTTTCTGGATTCTACTTCCATATTTAAAATTGAGCTTGCTAGTAACTAACCTACAGTAAATTTGGATTTAATGCTTTAAAATGATGCTATCCCAGCTGTATTGTTTCTACTGGCTGAGATAACCAGCCTCAGAGTAAGGTCCAGTGGACTTAGTGCAACCTCCTAATTGCTTTTCCCAAATGGGAGGTGTAACTAAAGGTGCCAGATTGAAAAAGAAGGGGCTGGGACAGGATCTCACTTTTCATCCTGTCCTTCAGATGCTGTGACTTCCAGCAGGGTAAAATGGCACACAGCTGGAGGCAGAGCATTTTATCTGGTCCTGGATATTCACCCCACACTGCCCCACTACAATGCCAGGTAGTTGGCATCCCATAGCATCTGCAGGCAGATCTCATCCTGCCTTTGTCTTAATTCCCCCTTCTGTAAAGAATGTAAGTAATAATGCAACTACCTACCTCAAAGCAGTGCAGGAATTAATTACTGTTAGTAAAGTCCTTTGAAGATAAGATCTAAGTATTATTATTAATAATTTACCTGCAATTTGCTCTGTGCCTTAAAAGACAGAAATAATTTACCATGAAATTATGTGATACTACCTAGGGCTAAATTAAGGTCTTGAATGGATGTGAAGGGCTTACATTACTGTTAATGTAAACTACTATGTAGAGGTGCCAAAAGGCAGAGCTGGGCTTTATGTAAATACCCAGCCAGGACCTCATTATATCACACAGAATTAGTATTTATAGGATACAAAGGTCTTATGAATTATAAGTTACCCATTTCCTGCAGATCTTCAAAGGCAGCCTCTTCAAGAAAAGTAAAAATTATTTAGTAGTATGCATTTAAAGATAGTAACACAAAAGACCTGAAGATTTATTAGTTGAAGAGGACATGCATGAGGCTTTCCTTGGTTTCTTCAGACTGACTCAATAAACCTCTTTGCATAATTTATCTCCCATTGTTTACCTCATTCATTATCCTAATGAGATACTTAAGCATAATCTCTGTAGGAAATACTTGCTTTTCCATAGGAGTGAAGGCTTGAGCTTCAGGGGAATGAGATTCAGTGCTGAAAAGCCAAGAGACACATGAACAGGAGAGACCATGAGACCCATGACAGCTCCTCCTGTCAGAGGAAGCAAAGAGCAGAGAGCTGCATTCTCCCCTGGCATACTTGGTATTTAGGATAGAAAATGAAGCAGCTCTGGCAATGGTCCAGTCCTTCCTGCACCTCAAGAGCAGAGGGATGCTTGGAAGAGGAGCTGTGCATTACTCATATACCCCTGCTCAGCTACCACCCATGCTGCAGTACTTGCCATGAAGTCAACTTTGTGATAAATGATGATAAGCCACCAGCAACACTTCATGAATCTCTCCTTCAAACCTTTTCCAGGGATCAAGACATGTTTTACTTCTATAGCTTATAAAGACACACCCAGAGATATCAAAGAGGAGAGAAATATACCCATTTAAATGGAGGGTTCTTGGCAGCCATCACAGCCATGAGACAAAACAGGTTGATTCTGGCATCAGTAGACAATATCTTCTCTCCCAGTCTGAGGACCAGGCTCTGAGTAAATTTTATGCACAGAGCATAGCAAGCCATATAAAGAAGACTTAATGTTTTGTAGTATATGATAGGCTTTGTCCAAGTCTTCATCATATCTGTGAGATAACATCTTCCTGAAACCTTACCAAATTTGTATCTCCAAGGTTAACAAAAGATAATACTAATGAGGGTGAAGTGGCAGAGATGATGAACTCTAGATGCTGATGAGGGGAAAATATAAATAATTTTCCTGTGAACAAGACTTTACAGTGAGAAATGGTGATGTTGGTGCAACAGCACCACAATGAGGAGCTGGAATGGATACCCTAAAGGTACCATGATGTATCTCCAATACTTGTTGACTACGGGGTCCTAATTTTTCCTGTCTAGAGACAAAGAGAGTATTGTCCTCTCTCACTATTTGCTTTACAAGCCAAAGCAGTGGAACAACCATCTCTGTTTTTAGTCTGTACCTGAGCAACTGAATCATGATGGAGAATTTAGGTCAAGCTAAGTAGATTTAGCTTAAGGACCTGACCACTGTTGTTAAACTGTATTTGCTCCTGTTCTTGGATGTGCGTGGTAACATGAGACCCTCTCACAGCAGTACAGCTTATGTGATAGGAAACAACAAAAAAGTACCATGCCCTCTCCTAAATTAATACTATTACAGCTATTTCACAGAGTCATTAGCTACTTTTACAGGGATTACGAAGTAAGTTTTCTACTATAGAATTTTAAAATGTCATTGATACCATACTTTGCAGAGCTTTCATAGCTGACCTTTGGGATGTGCACAGATCAAAGTGCTCAGAAGAAAATTGATTTACAGTTAACAATACTATGTTTGTACATGTCATCTGTGCAGTTCCAGTTTTAACCAGGAGACAGCAGTGATGCTTAAGGCAATCCATGACTCCTTTGTCTGCCTCTGAAAATATTCTGAGAACTCAAATTCCTCCCAGAACACCAACAATCAAGTCCTCTACCAGTTCACAGTATGGATGTGAAACTGGACTAACCCAGAAAAATACCCAGCTAATGACAGTAGGAAATCAGTCCCTGCTTTTTCCTGTGCTCTACCTTGTGTGGGTATTAAACATTCATGAGGAAAAGTGATTTGGAGATTTGCTGATAGAAGATCGTCAAATATCAAAGATGGACGTTTTGTTTCCTCATCTGCATCAGGACAAAACTACTGGCTTTTGGCTCTATTTTTGGCTGTGACCTAAAGTCCTACCCTGGGCTTAGGAAATCTTCCTGACAAAAATTTCATAGAGATGTTGATGTTCTTACAGTGACAAATTCTGTTTGAACAAACAAGTATTTTTCTGTTAATCCTCATTTTTCTGCAAAACAGGTAGCTTGAGACAGCTCCAAGTATAAAACTTGATACAAAATATGATCCAGCCTCATTTCATTGTCATCCATGGTCTTCATTCCTTATCCTTATTTAATGGTTACAGGTCTTTTTGAATTTGCCAAATTCAAAAAGGGGAGGTGCATCTCAATTTCTAGAACCATACTCAGAGCTCAGAGATACCACAGGCATCAATTGCCTTTGCTGTTTCTCAAATTCACATGCAGCCATTTGGTGATCACACAGGACAGACTTAGGTGCTACCAATTTGCAGATATTTCTTCAACTGTTAACACTTGTGACTGACTACGCTACCACCCAGGCCAAGTGTTGACTGTATTTTCAAACATGTTGGCTTCAGTAAGACAGGCACTAGTTAATAAAGGGGATATTTTTGTTGTACTTGTAGCAAATTATAGTAGCAGGTGTCACGGGAGTTGAATACACACACTCAAGATTCACCAGTTCAGCTGATACTGTAGGAGTATTTTTAGATGCCTCTTGTACTAAACTGACCTGCACTGACATTTGTGATTTGTTCTCAGTAATATCTTCCTGCGTAGCACAGTCTGTCTGGTCCTCATGGTCAGTGAACCATGGGCTCAGTCCTTCACACTTACATTACACTGCACTGGATCTCAGCCACCTCATATGCCGAGTTCTTAGCTACAGAGGCTGCTGTCAGCCCCTCAGATTGGCCTCCACCCTTTCCAGAGAATTTCCAGAGCAAATTGAATCAATTGTCTTCTTGTGTTATCTTCAATGTAATGGACCCTGGATGCCTAACGTATATCAGACAAAGGAACACAGAAAAATCTGTCTTAGCAGAGGGCAATAAGCCTCTACACAGTAGTACATGGCATACTTTTCAAACGCTAAGTTGATGTGGAAGTGAACACCAAAGCTTAGACAGATATAAGAAAAAGAAGAATTAAGGCAGCAGAATGAAAAACCTGCCACTCGGACCCACAGCAACAAGTCTGAAGGAAGAGAAGATGTTCTTTACAAGAGAAAGTGACAGCAAAGTAAAACTGTTCTCAGACCCAGAGGAAGGACTCTCTGAGGCTTCTCTGTTCCTACTATACTAACCTTTCTGATGTGTTGAATCTGATTTGCAGTTTACTTCCATTATAGACTTCTACTGTCAGCCCTATGTCCAAACTCGGTCTTTTCAAATGTTTCATTATGTCTCAGTCTTTGTTATATTGAAACATTTGCTGTCAGGGACATAACTTGGTTTGTCACTACATGATTGGTATTCATGGCAGCCATCTCTGAAATTGTCTTGAGCAATCAACCTCATGCAAGCAGTGATATTGGTGAGGCTGGAATTCTCAAGTTGGCCATGAATGCAGGTGTCTTAGGGGCTGTTGGCATGGGATAAAATAGAAATGGCAAAGCCTTTCTTGTTCCAGCTGTTTTGCTTGGTGTGGTTGCACTTGTATATTGATTTGATTACACTTTTATCAGTGCAGATATTTCCTCTGGATCCATTAAAGAATTGAAAATGGACCTTCCATTATGGAAGAAACATGTTTCTGCATAATACAGGTGACATCATGACATCTTTCAAGCAGGGTGGCACTCTGGGGAGCGTTCATGTTCATATGTTTAGCTCTGATCGTCTTGATTTTCATATAAGGGTAGCTTTTCAGTAATTAGGGTAAAATACTCTCTAGACACATCTGAGCTTTCTGCTGTTGTTGACTGACTTAGTGGAGAGAAACTTTGCTTAAGCTGTAATAACACTATATTTAACAGCACAGTGACAGCAAAGAAAAAGAAATTAAGATAGAATAAAATAACCCCATAAGTAATTGTTGAGCCTTTGGCTTCCTTCATAAGTTGTGCAAATGCAGTAAATAGTATTGTGCTGTGAAAAAAATGAATGCAAAATAATATCCTTTCAGGATCCACAATGAGTCATGTATTGGTTAAATGACTGTGGTTTCTGAAAGGACTTCTGTATCTTCTTTAAACAGATGAGTATGACTACTTTTATTATTATCATAGAGCTGTAATGTTCCTAAAAACTGTGACTGACATGTTGAAGACTTGTACCCAAGAGAGGTTCTGGGAGTTTGTATTGTTTATTTATGAAGGACACTGGTAGGTGGAACTCTACACAGAAATTTTATGCCAGGGTTTGGCTGCTGTTTTAATTTTAAACCTAGAAAATCAAAAGTTTTCAAATTCATCAGGTGAGAACAATCCCACTTTTACTGAAATCTAACTTCTTCTGGGGAGGAGAAACCAGAAATTATTCATAGCATCTGCTGAATAAGGAGCTTCCAGGTTTCAAGTCCCTTGTCAGCTCCAATTCTGAGTTGCAATCCGGCATTCCTACAGCCCAGGAGCAATGGAAGCCTAAATGCCTTGTGACAGGCAGGAGGTGGGGAGCTGGGGACTTTGAAGCTTGTAAACTCAGTATCCCACAGGGTCTGACTCTCCTGTCAGGCTGGTTAGGGCTTTCCATCCCTCATCAGCCTGACAGGAGAGTGAACTGTCAAGCAGAGAGGAGTCCAAAAAATGGGGTTTCTTGTCCTCCAGCTGGAAAGGCAGGCTGGTAGGAGGCCAGGTGAATTTCTAGTCAGGTTTTGCAGCAAATTCATTTGCAATTAAACTGTCTCAAAAAAGAATTTTATTTTTGATGAATAAGCAGTTCTTCTGCAGGAATGAGAAAGTAAACAAAGCAGGGAATTCCCAGTTAGCTACACTAATAGGTCTGTTGATCACTGAGTGTGGCACTTGAAGAAAATGTGTTCCAGAAAGCAAAGTCATGGGGGTGAGAGGAGGAATCTGTCTATTGGTAGGTAACAGGTAACCAACAAGTTACTGGTGGCTGCACTGGAAATACACACTGGTGGTGCTTTGCTATCAGTGCAGCCAGGGGTTTGTAAAGAAGATGCAGTGGGCAAAAATGCCTGACTGTATGACTTCTGCTGAAGTGATTGTCCTGCTCATCCCTGGCCATTCTCTACCCTTGTGCCCTCTCCACCTCTCCTCCATGCCATCAGCACTGAGCTGATTCAGCTCAGTGAACTGACAAAAGGGTAGTTAATTCCTTTTCTTCTCAAGGTGTTTTCTGCCATCACTAGGATAGCCTCAGAGTTGGAAGCTGGAGCAGGGGAGAAAGGCAAAAGGAGTAAAGCAGGATCTGTCTTCTTGCTCTCTTTCCCAGGGCCAGTAAACTCTCTGAGCCATATCCCTTATGGCCAGTCACGCATAGACAGATCAGACTGTCTGTGCACAGTCTGTGCTTCAACACAAATTTCTAAACCTGTCTTCAGGTTGTTTCTTTAAAATTAATCTCTCCTTGCCAGTTCTTCTCAATGTACTGTTCTTGTTATGATTGTCCTCATTATTCTTGGGAAAAGTGTAGGATAGATCTGCAATGCAGAGGTTACAAGCAGGTCCTATTTTCACATGCCTTGGTCCTAGCTGAGCACTCTTGTGGGTACTGTTCTTGACTCTGGTAAAATTGGACAATTATAGAAGGCAAATGAATGGCACACACAACTTATATCCTATGGCAGTCTGCTGACAGCAATGAGAGGTTTGTCCATAGGAAACCAATCGACTTTCTGTAAGACCTCTGACACAGGAAACACATGGATTATAGAATTTTTCTCATTAGTTTCATTTTCTAGGACACAAATAATTTAGTTTATCTCAGCTCAGATGGCAAGATTCAATTTCCCACTGCTACCACAGAACTTGAGTAAACTTGGGTTATTCTCTGACAGCAAAATAAAGGAACAAAAATAGCACATTATTTTTCTCTTTAAAAATCTTAGGATTTTTTAATACAAGCAAAGATTTTGGAGCTTCCAAAGACTTCAAGGTTGTGTGAATTTGGCAATACCAAGTTCACAACAATGCAGGAAACATTTTGCTTCATGGAGAAAGAAATCACACCTGGAGTCTCACTCTCACCCAAACTCCTTAAAAAGATTTTCGGTATGGTAAGAATATTATGACTCCAAGCTGTAGGGGCTGATTTGGGTAATTTCACCAGATGCTTCACCAAGGAAATGTGGTCACTACTTAAAAACCCCATAATGACTATTTGTTTGGAGTCAGCAAGGGATTTTGTACTAATTTTTGAAGTTTGAGGAGAACAGTGAATTTTATGCTAAAATTATTCATAGACTAGATGTACCTTTTCATAAAGTGCATAATAACTCTGATTTGTGTGTTCAGATAATACTATCTGCTCAAACTTGCAAAGGAAAAGGCAGGCTCTCTCCTATCTCTCTAGGGAGGACCTCTGCCTCCTGCATCTTTTTTCTTTTAAATTTAATTCATTTGAGGGGAGGGGAAATATGGAGAAGAGAGGTTATCAATTTGTATAGCAGTTCCAAAACATTGAAGAAAATTCAGCTGCCTTTTGCTTGATGCAGCTTCAAGGCAGTTCAGTTTAAAAAAAAAGGCACATCTACAAGAAAAAAAAATAAGCCCAAACTGAGAGGGAACATTTTTCTCCTGGAGAGACTGAAATCCAGTGTAATAATTTTAATTTTTTTAATTAGCACAAGTGTTCCCAAGCTGTGGCAGTAAGAGGTCATTTTGCAGTGACATGACATGTAATATTTACAGAGTTGAATGCCCAGCACCCAAAACATTTGCCTGCTTCTCAAGCTGGGTCACTCATGGAATAAAACATCATTTGATGTCCTGGAAGATCATATTTTGCTGTAGCATGTCTGTCACATAAACTAGCAAGACTGGAAGTAAGACAGCTTTTTAGAGCACCTTATAACTTCAAATTTCAAGGCACTTTTCAGGGACAGGGCTTAAATGACAAACATGAGAGGACTCTTTAGGGACGCATGCTCTTCCTGCCCCTCTGCTGCAAAGTGCATCTGGTGCTGATTTCCTTCGTAATACACCTTGGGGAAAAGGCAAACACATCATCTGAGTGGGATATCATTCTGATAGAAATAACTGCAAGGAGAAAAGTCCTGCCCCAGAGTGTCTCTAGCCTCAGGCTCCACTCACACAATGCATTCAGCATGCAGTGCACTTTGTGCTTTGAGAGCAGTTCAGCTGACTTCAGTGCTGCCTGAAGTGCACCTTCACAGTGCCTAAAGTTAAAGTCATACAGGCAAGACTTTGACAAGTCACAGGCCAAGAGTTGCAGCCTTGTGACATTCCCTTTGCCCTGGATCTCTGTATCTGTGAAGACCTTCCCTGAAACTAATATCGCTTTCAGCTCCAAGTTCCACCTGATGAGCAAAAGCAAGAGATGAAGAAAAAATATACAATGGAGAGAGAAGGAAGGAGTAAAGCACATGGGAACATGGCTATCAGGAAAGGAAGGGATGTGGGATGGCTTAGAGGGTGTAGGCATCTCTGGGCACCTTAATGTATGTAGATATGGAGAGGTTCAGCTGGCTATGCCCATAGGTGTGGGTGCAGTCTAGCTCCAGTTTAGAAACCACCTGGTCGTAGTAATGAGGTTTGGGTTTGATGTGAGACAATTCTGAAGACACATTTAGATCTCTCTCTTCAGACTTAGTCTGCACACAATTGTTAGCTGAGATATGGGGGGGACAGTCAAGTACAGTGGGTATCAAATCCTCTTTCCAATCATTCCTCTATGGGAGGCAATTCACTTGCAGATTGCTAAATATCTTGCATTTACACTGGGTCTTGTCCAGCGGGGCTTTGTTTCTACTTCTTGCTTGTGATTCAAAGAAACAGACGCCAGGAAATTAGTGTTTTCAGATCTGAGGGTTTTTTTTGGGGGGGATAATCTCATGGTTTTGGGGATCAGACCTGATTTATCTGAAGGTTTCAGACTGGCATGTTGCATCTAGATTAGCCTTTCCTATTGAGAAGTTGCTAGGTGAAAGTCCTAAGGACCTCAATCCAGATCCACATTTACCCAGACAGATCAACTGAATGCTGTGCAATTTTAATGCATGTGAGTATTCCAGAGAAAACTTCAGCAGAAATCAGATTCTCCTTTTTTTGAGCTTAATTAAATCTCACAGATGGTTGGCATTATGGCAGAAACAAACAACATCTATTGAAAATCCCTCTTAAAGAGAAACCCTTTTGCTTGGCCCAATTCTGCACAGGGGACTGAGTGGTGTGAGCTACTGCCTTTCCAAGACCAGGCATATTGGAGTGATCCAAATGGCTTTAGGCACAAGTCTCGGCACAAGATATTAATATCTCCTTGCTGCATGGAAAAAGATATTCAGATTGTCAGGAGAACACCTAACTTTGCAATGGGAGAAGACACTAACAGCAAATAAGTAGAACTTTTGAAGAGGTTTTTCACCATTCTGTCAATGGAGCTGAAAGGAAAAGATAAATATCAGTAGGTGTTGGAAAGAGTAGGTAAGGGAGAGGGAAAAAGAACCAGAACCAGATGGAGAAAGGAGGAATAAGATAAAATGGAGGAAAATGAAACAAAAAGGAAAAAATGTGAAACATAGGTACCCAAAGAGGATTTGGGTCTTTCTAGAGAAGTTGATATTTTTTTTGGCAGAGTATCTGTTGTCTGTAGGATGTTTCACAGGCACTGAAAGAAAGATGCAGAGGAAATGGATATTAATTTAATTTCTGAAGTTGTTTGTACATCTACTTGACTTGATATGTATCCATAAGCCAAACAGCTGAAAACAGCTACTCTAGATATTGGACATGAAAACATTTCTTTTGCTATCCATGCAGCTGTAGAAGTGATAAATGAGAGATGGAAAGAAACAGGCAGTTCCATAAGAATGCAGATTATCTTTGACAGGGGAAAGACAATGTACTGGCAAGACAGTAGTAGCTGAAGCAAATGACAGATAGAAACAAAGAGAGAAAACAGATCTTCAAGGAGGCAAAATAACTCGGCACAATAATATTTCTTGATCTGTGGCTTTCATAATGGTGTAGTAGGCAACTCAGCTGTCTCTGAGCACCTAGAAAGAGAGTTCAATTACAAGGCAGCCCTGGCCGCTGCAGCAGCCAGCAGCTGGGGGTGGCAGTGGTCATTTGTCGGCACCTGAAGCCCAGATCAATGCATCCTGTGCTGGGTGAACCACAGGGGGGTGGAGGGACCAGAATCTTAATTGAAGCTCATGACAAGAGTCAAATACCCTGCCTAGAGTTACAAGTTTTTCCCATTACCGTTAAAAGTTGGAACAGTAAAAAATCATGTTCCCTCCTCTGTCTCTACCTGTGGAAAAAGAACATCCACAGAAAGCCACCTCTGGAGCATCCCTCAGCCCCTCCTGTTGCTTCCTGAGCACAAGCCCTTAGCACAAGTTTCCATGGGTGCAGTTAAGTGTCTCCTGAGTATTTATTNCAAGTTTTTCCCATTACCGTTAAAAGTTGGAACAGTAAAAAATCATGTTCCCTCCTCTGTCTCTACCTGTGGAAAAAGAACATCCACAGAAAGCCACCTCTGGAGCATCCCTCAGCCCCTCCTGTTGCTTCCTGAGCACAAGCCCTTAGCACAAGTTTCCATGGGTGCAGTTAAGTGTCTCCTGAGTATTTATTTCTGCTGCTGCTGCTGCTGCTTGGTTGAAAGTTAAATACAAACGTTTGTTCTTTTTCAGACTCCTGAACTGCAATATTTTTGTCTTACCCTCAGAGCCGAAGGAGCAATTTAAAAGACTTAACTACGTTATCATCATTTCTGTTTTGATGTTATTGTTAATTTGCATCCTCATTCCCTTACCTTCAAATTTAATAGAAGACAAGAGCTGTTCCCTTTTATCCCATTTTCTTTTATTTCTCCTCTTATTTTTTTTTAATAAGGAGAAAGACATAAAGAAAGCAAAAAAATAAATACAAATACTGAAACAGCTCCAGATGAAAGGCAGTAAAATGACTGCCTGCTGCTCCCTCTTGAACTGACTGGCAGCAACTCAGAGTTTCTCCTGTTGGAAACTGTGGGACTCCTCTCTCTGCACTGCTGGATCCTTTTAACTCCATCAGGTCTGGCCAGGAGACACAGCAGCAGCAGCAGGTTTCTCAAGAGATTTGGAGACAGAACAAGATGAGAAAGGGG